>JASUDE010000094.1:0-132974 GCA_034509685.1 Colletotrichum cereale | reverse complement strand
GTATCTAGAAAATAGGGTGGCTGGGCGCGATTTTCGGGTGACCGAAATGCAGGGGTGACCGAAAAGTGGGTGCTTTGACTTAATTAGTATGATGCGCATTCAACATGATGATGAAGAGGAAAAGGAAGAGAAGGTTCCGGATCGGTTGAATACATTTCTTAATTCTCACCTCTCATCCTGTTTAATCTCCCTCAAGAAATTTCACTCAAGACCGACTCGCTCTCAGTTGATCATATCTGACGACCGCTTCAAGCAGTGTTTGAGCACCATTGGCGCTATCACTCGTTAGATCATTCAGCATCTCAGCACCGGCACCGCGAGTTCACTTACCAGTCCTCCGGGCTGCAGTACTCCTCCGGGTGATGGCTCACGCCGTCCTTGCAAGGAACGAAGATCATCGTGGTCGGGCATCGCTTGCTCGTGTAGACGCTGTCATGGCCAGCGCCGCTCGTCAACGGCAGCCACCCGTCGGGTCCGACGAGGCCGTTGGCCGCGTCCTCCACGGCCCGAATGCACTCACTGTCGAACTTGACCGCCGGCGAATCGGTGTCGAGCGTCCACTGCAGCTCGACGCCGCGGCCGTCTTGCTTGGCGATTTCCTCAAAGGAGTCCACGCACTGCCGCTGCACTTCTTCGACGACAGCATCCTCCGGGTGTCGGATGTCGAGAGTGAAGGTGACCTCTGAGATGATGGTGTTGGTCGACGAACCGCGCGGGATCTTGATGACGCCGGTAGACGCCAACGCGCCGAGCTTCTTCGCGATCGCGTTCGAGGATGCAATCATCTTCGAGGCCGCAAGCAGCGGATCCTTGCGCGACTTCAACGGCGTCGTGCCCGTGTGGGCGTCGCGGCCCCGGACGGTGAATGTGTACCAGCGGTACGCCTGCGCACCTTGAACGACGCCAATCTTCTTGCCGCCCTCCTCCAGGATGGGACCCTGCTCGATGTGCAACTCGAATTGCGCTCCAAGCGGGAAGCCGGCAGATGCATCGCTTGAACAGGCCAGGGCTCCAATGTAGCCGTGCCTCTCAAGTTCCGCTTTCACGGTCACGGAGGGGTCAAATATGTCAGCCAGGTTCCAGGCCTTTTCGCGCGGGATCTCGCCGGCCCAGACCCCCGAAGACATCATCGACCTCGGGAACCGGGCACCCTCCTCGCTGCTTTCCGTCAGATGCCGGCACAGCCTTTCCCTGGATTTCATACACTCACTTGGTCCAGTTGACGATGCCGACGTCAAACTGAGTTTGGAACCCACTGTCCTTCATCGTTCGCATCACCTCGACGGCGGCGAGAACGCCGAGGATGCCGTCGTATCGGCCGCCGCGGGGCTGCGTGTCGAGATGGCTTCCCATGGCGGTCATCGGGGCTGTTGACTGGAGAGAGCCCTTCCTCTTCGCAAACATGTTGCCCATCTCGTCGACTGAAAGCACGCAACCAAGATCCGTCACCTCGTCTGCGAACCAACGCCTCACACGGGCGTCATCGTCGGAGAGAGCCAGCCGGGCCATGCCGGTTTCCGTTTGTCCCCTGTCACGAGAGCGTCAAAATCACATCGCTTTCTCAGCGAACTAAACCGAGCGGGAGAGAGAAAGCAAATGAGAACACACCTGCCATAGCGATGAGCTGCGCCCCATTGGCACGTATGATGAATCGTCTCCTGAAGCCGGTCGGCATTGACCTTGAGCCCTGATAAGGAACCCCGCGCGGTTGAGAGTGACCTCACCAGTCGGAGGCCTGGTATTAGTGGCTTCGCGCAAGAGAACATCCTACTAAGCACAAATGGACGAGAATCGGGCGTGATTTATGGTGATTGAAGAACCTAGGAGTTGGTCTGGGTAGAAAATGCCACTATTCTGTCTTGATGAGAACAGACACAGGCGATGTGCATTATACTTCCTGGAGAGGGAGAGGGGGGAATATCGGAAAACCACCAACCCCGGGCCAGCTCATCGGCAAACTCACCCGATTTCGGGCCAGAGCCCGCCCGCCGTTCAAGGTATTCTTGGCGACTCCATTTAGAACTTTGAATAGGCTGTCAACAACGCCCGATCTGGAAGTCGTCGAGGATTATTCTTGGAATTCTCAGCAAATCCCATTGGTCCTGAGAGAGCCGGTTGGTAAGATTGAAATCATCGCACAAGAACAAGTCGATTGCCGGTGCCATTGACCTCTTCTAATGACACTATGAAGCCGGCAAAGCAGGCATAGGCCTTCCTCCACATCACGGCCCCGCTGCCGGCATCGCCGTTGCCCCAGGCCGTGAGATCCGGACAAGATCCCTCTGACCGGTGTCCCGCCTCCCCTGCTACGTTCCGGTAGACACTGCACCGCTGGGTATCGCAGTCGCCGATGACTTGATGACTATCCCGGTCTGCGACACGAATGCCGTCGCACCAGCATACACTGTCGGGCCCGGGATACTGTATGTCCCAGTAGGCGACTGGGAGATGTCGTAGACCAGGCCTTCTCCTGCGAGCCGATACAAGTCCGTCTCCAAGACCCCCAACACCTTATCGGCCCCTCCGCCTACAACCAATGTTGATGCACTGAGGGTAATGCTGCGCACCCTGCCCGGAGTCCCTCGCGTAATGCAGCGCAATTTTCTCGTGCCTCAAAACGTAGTGTCCCGGCGCGACCCTGGGCGGAATCTACACCGTCCAGGTAGTCTTGTTCCGGATGAGGATGTCGCTCGCCCATGTTCCCCACGCAGTCGCGAAGCTGATCGCGTTGGCATTGGGGTCGACGAGTCCGACCTTGTCGATGGCGACGAAGTTCAGTCTTGTCTTGTCGGGCGCTTCGCAAGATCCGCCCTCTTCTCCGCAGTAGGCCGGATATGTCAGTACAAGGCCGTGATGCGACTCCGGCCAGCCCTGCCACTGGAAGCCGATGGTATCGCCGACGGCCACGGGAGCGTGGGCGTGGGCGTTGGTAGCGTTGGTGTGGTACACAATGTCCGGCTGGCCGTAGCTTTCAATGCCGACCCAGCCGTCATCCTTGACCGACGTGGCCCACGCTGCCAGGACCTTGGGGGTTGTTGATCGTGGGTTGAAGCCCTCATAGGAAGCTCCATCGACTACGAAGTTCATCACGCGGCTACGCCCCAAGGCCAGGCCAACTAAGCCAGCCAAGAGAACATCGACGTTGTGCATCTCTTAAGTCATGAATTTTGGAATGACTGTTCTGCCCGGGACATCAAAACTGAGAACTAGCACGGTGCCAGTCAAGGTCGACCATAAAGTAGCATCTCGGGGTCTCGGAGGCATCTTCCAAACGCCCGAGACAGATATCGTCAGGACACTCTATTCGACTCCTACACGGCCGACCGGTACCGAATATTGGGTCAATCGGGAACTGTTTACACAGCGAAGCACGCGGCAGGAGACTAAATGCAATGAATGAAAGGTAATTCACCCGGGGCATTGCACCACGTTAATGAATTTGCTCGTTCGCCTGGCCTCCCGTCTTTGGTCGGCGGCTGATTGGCGAATGCCTGAGAATCAGGTGCAACACCATGAATTCCGTCCAAGTAACCTGGCAGGAGGATGACCCGGTGTTTCCAAGATTGCCCAATCGTCTTGCCAGCATCGATATTGGCACTCTTGAATGAGGAAGTAAGCGAGACGGTTGGGGACACCAGCAGTCCCTGTTAATTCGGAGGTGAGGGATCCGCAAGAACGCCCGCAAACTGGCATTTTGCTACCTTGTCACAAGGCATATGTGATATAAGGCGTTAATTGCTGCCCGCAATTAACGGCGTCGTTTTTTCGCGACATACCTCCTACCAAATGCAACGCTAATCTATGCTGGATCGTAGTCTGTTTGGAGGAATAGAAAACATCCAGTAACTGTTGTTGAAGTAATTTATAAAGCCATGAATACGTGAATAGGAAACGGCTCAAGGAAGGATAGATTCTGGCACCAAAAGCAAAAGCAATGGACGATCAGGGAATCGAACCCTGGACCTACCGCATGCTAAGCGGTCATTATACCACTAAACCAATCGCCCATCTATTTTTGTATGTGTGAGTCTCTCGAGTGATAGCTTATGTATCAAACTCAATCAGTGGAAGATTCAGTTGACTTGCATAAACCCATCCATGATTGAATATGTCTCGATGAAAGAATCCTTTTCCATTGCTCTCTGGGTGCATCGTTGTAAGCTTCTCACCCTGCGAAGGTCCTAGCCCTTCCAAGTCGCCATGAACCGGACTGTGTTCCAGCCTACGCCTCCTTGCATTGCTTGACTAATTATTGATGCTTTCGGGTTCAGCTGCATTCGCCTAGACTGACTCATTTCGCACCTGGTCATGGCTGCAGCCCCTAATTAGGCGAAGGGACCTACTGTAGTGTACAGCAATAGGCCCTTTCGTCGAGGCTGCATCCATACCTCGCCTTCTTCTAGACCGCCTAGTCTTTGAGAAGAACACACTGGCCGAGATTGTGTCGCGTGCCTGGATTCCTTTTTCGGAAAATCTGGTGGCCAGCTTTACCCCATGATCGTGGCGCTGACCGAGACAAAAGGCACGGCGCTCTCCCGGACGTCGCAAAACAACAATTTGCGCCCCAGTCAACGGTACGACATTTTTCGAATTGCATTCTGGAGGCTGAGAGTGCTAGTTCCTCGCTAGGTTGTTAGCTGGCTTCCGACCCTACGGTTCTGGGGCTGAAGACGGGGTCGTATTTCTTTAAGCACTTTGGCTTCTGCAAAGACGCCGTACTCCTAGCTCAACCCATTCCTTGCTTCCCTCGGGACATGTTGGATATTATTATGTTTTTAGTTCTTCCTCACACTACATACATTTTGTCAGATATTTCAACATGGTTATCCCTAGCCGGAGTTGTTCTTCCGGGACCATATTGGGCTTGTTGACAAGATCCACTTGGCAAAAAGCCGTGTCCACGTCAAGGGTAGCAGCCCCTGCATCGTAATCCAACAAGAAACATTCCCATGACTCGGTCGACCACCGAAGAAGAAAGCTCTTCTTCTAGACCGGTCTATTAGTCTAGTTGGTTAGGACGTCGGATTCTGATTTCACAACCATATCCTTCCGTAGGCCCAGGTTCGAATTCTGGATGGACCTTCTTTTTGCATTCCTCAGTCATTCAAACCTTCCTACCTGTCTCGCCTCTTCCAGGAGACGTCAGAAACGAGTGATGTGTTCCCGCATTTTTGTTGCGGCTCGGCAACTAAGGATGAGAAAACGGGCTTGTGGCGCTTGGTTCGTGCTCACCCCGGACATGGCGTATAATGATAGTTCATGGATCGATTTCGTAGCGCAGTTGCTGGTGTCTCGGGCCGCCTACTGGGTCGCTCGCTAAGTGCCGGAATACCGGGGGAAAACAACTGTTCACAGACACCCTTCTTCGACCTTGGGCAGGCGAGAGCTATCTCCTGATCCGACTGGGCCATTATACGACGGACTCATGAAGCTGAGGTGTGGCGGTTAACTCGCTCGGTCCTAAGCGGCATGGCGTGACAACGCCCTTCGGTTGCAGACCGGCACGATGGTTCGTTCCAGTGGCATGTCTAACTAGGGGCGAGAAGTTTGAGTGGATTCTAGCCACTTGAAATCTTCTCCGTTTGCTCTGACAACGAACAAACATGTTACCTCAAGTCGTGAAGGCCTAGAGGAACATTGATATAAGACTCAAAAGAGGTTGGGGGAAGCACTCAGGCTACAACTTTCCTTCGACATCTCTTTCACTTTGCATCCGGATAGTTGTTGTCTTTCTAAAGCGATATCTCATTCCCGTCATTTACATCGCAATGGCTTCGCCCGTGTTTGGAAAAGACGACATTGAGAAGGCCCAAACATTCTCTGTAACGACGAAATCGCTGGAAGTAGTGACCGAGCTTCAAACCGCCTGTCCTCGGGATCAGCTCAAGACTCCGTCGGTCTGGACATGTCAGACGTCTTCGGGGTCTGAGAAGACAGACGACGAAAACGAGTCTAGCTCTACGCTGGTAAAGTCATTCGTTATGAAAGCCAAAGTCTATTGCTGACAGTTACCAGGTTACCTGGGAAGGAACAGATGATCCGGAGAACCCCAAGAACTGGACTCGGATTCAAAAGTGGATGGTGAGTCTCCAGTATTCTTCAACCTGTGTGTGCATGCGCTCACTAACAACATCGACAGACTTCACTAATCATTTCGTCGTTCGCATTTCTCTCCCCCCTATCCTCTTCCATCGCTGCACCGGCCCTCAAGCCGATCGGCCAGGATTTACACATCACGAACGAGGTCTACCTTCAACTCGTGCTGTCCATCTTCCTCTTGACATATGCCCTCGGGCCTTTTGTCCTTTCACCCTGCTCGGAGATATGGGGTCGAGGGCCAATTGTCAGAGTAGGTAACCTAATATTCATCGTCTCAACCACATTGTGCGGGTTCGCTACGTCAAAAGAAGAGATCCTGGCCTTCCGGTTCTTGGCCGGCATCGGTGGGAGCGTCACAGTCGGGGTAGGTCTTCACTAAGCAGGTCTGATGGCATGTCTTTCTGACCTTCGCGATACAGATGGGAAGCGGTATCTTATCAGACTGCTGGCGACCCGAAGAGCGTGGGAAAGGCCTCGCATTCATGCAGTTCGCACCAGTCATGGGTCTTGCGATTGGCCCGATTCGTATGTTGATAACCCCTCCAACTGCCAGAAACTTGATTGCCCGCTAACAATCTACATCTCAGTTGGTGGCTACATCTCTCAATACACAATCTGGCGATGGAACTTCTGGCTTGTAGTCATTGTGAACCTCACCGTCCAGCTGATCGCCTTCTTCTTCCTCCGGGAGACGTACGCGCCCCGCCTACTTCAGCTGAAGGCTCGCAGGCTCCGCAAAGCCCATCCCGAGCAAGCCTTCCATACCGAGTGGGAGAAGAAAGACCGCACCCTTCCTCGGATTCTGCAAGTCAGCTTATCACGGCCCTGGGTCATGCTCGCAACGCAGCCCATCATACAGAGCTTGGCGCTCTATCAGGCTTTCAACTTTGGGTTTCTCTATCTCATCATTTCCGGATTCCCTGCACTGTGGGAAGACCATTATGGCATGAGTAAGGGAAACGCTAGTTTGAACTACATTTCGGTCGCTACCGGATCCATGATCGGTGTTCTGATCTGCGGACCGGCCATGGATGCGACCTATCGCAGACTCAAGCTCCGCTACGGTATGGGAGAAGATCAAACGGGTACTCCAGAGTTTCGTGTTCCCTTGATGATTCCTGCCGCGATCATTTCACCCTGCGGCATCTTGCTGTTCGCTTGGTCAGCACAGAATAAGATGCATTTCCTGATCCCAAACGTAAGGAAACACCTCTTAGTCTCTTGAGCTCGGGAAAGACCTTTGATTGACTTTGACTAATCGGTGTCGTATACAGATTGGAATTGCCATTACAGTCGGAAGTAGCATGGTCTCATACCAATGCATATCGGCCTACATTGCTGACTGCTTTTCCCTTCACACTGCCTCGGCATCGGCTGCTTGCTGCTTCCTCCGATCCATGGCTGCATTCGCATTCCCGCTTTTTGTCCCTGCACTGTTTGGTAACCTCGGGTACGGCTTGGGTGGTAGTGTGTTGGCAATTGTTGCCGTCGTAGTGGGTATACCAGCCCCCTTGTTACTATGGAAGTTTGGACAAAAGTTGCGAACTAGAAGTCGGTTCGGAAAGCCTGAATAAACTAGAGTTCTTGCCAGAATCTGTACTTCCATTGCGTACTCGGATTCCTTGGCCTAACTCTCTCAAACTCGCGCACCGAATGTGAAACTAAGATGCCCATCCAGCTGGGGGCAATGCCATGTGTCTCCCCTGGCCATTGAAATCGGCGGCCTGAGAGAGCTTTATCCTTGCTTGCGACTCTCTGTTGACTTGGAGCCTCGAATCAGGTGTGAGCTTTTGACTGTACACGAGCCATAGATGAGGAAGATATCGGACATCCTGGATGCAATACAGGAGAATTTCCCTCGGTAATGGCCGCTTGTTAAATACTGAATAGCTACCGCCAGACGGCGGATCGAAGAGTCTGCGCCCCGTGTCCTTGACGGCACTCCATTCTTGTCTCTCTCTTGGACTCAGCGGACCATCTCGATCTATACACTTCGCCAAGCCACAAAGGAAGCTTTTGCGAGCTTCCCGTGATGCGAATTCCATCAGTTGAAGATCCTGGACCCCGTCGAGCTTGACGCCGAAGTGAGCGAACAAGGCATCCGAGTCGTTACGGACATCGAAGAAGACTTTGGTGATCTCGGAAGATTCCAGGACGGCCTGGAGGGTTTTACTGGTCGTGTTGCCCGGTGTAAGAAAGGCTTTGTGCCCGAGGGTACATATGTCAATGATGTATGCGTGCTTTCTGGGCAAAAAGTATATCTGCAAGATCGAGACCGTACCCTGCCGGCAAAGATTCTCTCCTTCTAGGTCGAAATAGAGTGCTGGAACCTCCCCACTTAGGTTGTGGAACGAATCTACCAGATCGGAGATTGCTTCTGGTGTATCGATGAAGTCATGAGCGAGGAAACTGCCCATTTTAGTGTTCTGAGAGTGTTGGAGTGCAGACGACGCCATGGCGCAGATTGACCAGGCTTTCCAGTCCCGGAGGATTGCTAGTAGGAATGAAGCAGGTTGAAACGAAATTGCAACCCAGGCAGCCGCCGTTAACCTAATGTTATGCCTTGCCGTGGCCGGCTGATATTATTATACCGCCTTTCGGCGTGACTGACGTCATTAAGTCGCCTTTTTGCACCGCCCTAAGGTCGCGTGCGGTATAGGGTCGTTGCTAATGTCTTTTCAATTTCCTTATCGATTGCCGAAGCTGGCGATCTTTGAAGACTTAGTTATTCCGACCTGAGTTCACAGTTTCTTGTAGTGCTTCTTGCTATCAGGTTCCTTCGGCGCGGCAGTGATCCTTAGCTATCCCTAAGTATTGTTCGTTTAAGAGGGTCTCAGTCTGTGTCGAAGACACTTCAGATACAATAACCAGTACAATGAGATGATATATGTTTGTTTCAATGTCATAACCCACTGACCTGAAAGCGAAAAAGGTATTTCTCAAGATATCCCGCACGCGGCACATAATCGGTACCTACTTGCTCTTCGCAGCTTGGAAGACCAGAGCAACTGCAAAGCTAAATAACCCTTCATAAAGGCGGCCAACCACCAAGTGAAACTGAAAAGTAGTTCGTTCTTTTAGTTTCGCTAAGAGGCAGTAGTACGACCGACTTGTTCTATATGTCAGGTACACCTATATATCAGCTTTGTATTTTCCCCTCAATGAACTATGGTGGTGCGATTCACGCATGTACTGGAAGCAAAAAATTCCGTCGAAAATTTGGGAAAGGGAGAATTACTCGCAGGAGACTGACTATATAGGATGTTTTATAGGGCACGTGGCTGACATGGAGCTGTGAGAACCGTAGTTAATGTCGCTAAATTTTGCTTATGTTGCAAATTCCAAAAAGCTGCGGGTTTGGATCAAACACTATCGTTGGACTCAACATCACTGGAGTGATTTCCCATGCCGTGTCAAGCTGAGCAAGGCATCGTGTATACAGTCAACAGATCCGCGCATTTCCCTTCTTAATGGAACAATCGTTCCTGCGATCTTGGATTTTTCCCAGTGGAGATCCGGTTAAGTCTTGTCATCCCAACTTTGAAGGCTTGCTACTTAGAAGCTGAGGGTGCTAGGGATGCGGCATTTTTAGCTACTATCACAACTTACCTACCAACTACTCGCACTTCTTGGTTCATGAGTCTGTCTACAGGCAACAGTGGAACCCCTTCCTGGTCTAAATCATAGCAGATCGTGAGTGCTATAATAGTTCATCATGAATAGTCGATAGGGCCCAGTCGCTGAATGATTAGTTAACTGTCAGTGGCTCTTGGCTTGTAATATCGGTACCCTAGTCCTAGAGGGGCCTAGATAAGACAAGACTCTTCACCGCAACAAAAATACACTCAACAAAGCGTTTGATGCTACCCCATCACAGTGGCAGGGGTTCTCTTAACTGTGCAAGCCGACATTGGTCGGCTCGGTCTCACCCTGGCGCGGTCCACTCGGTTCCACCGAGGTTGGTGGACACAGATGTGATCTACCCGCGGCCATCGCTCGCATTCCTGCACGGTCTCGGACTCCAAAGCTCTCTCTCATCAGGCTGCTTCACCGAGGCGCGGAACGGCTGTCATTCGCCCCAGACCGATAACTTAGTTGTCGCCAGCCCGACGTCAGTGGCTGGCTCGGATTACGCGGACACAAGCATACAAGGCTGGCTCGAGCCTTTTTCGACGCGGTCACAGTTGGTGTAGCCGCCTGCCTAGGACAATGGCTCGGAAAGGTAGCCGAAAGGTCAGGACGGGATGTCTAACCTGCAAGTAAGTTCTAGCCTAATCCTAATCCCCGGAATGGATCCCGCGGGGGCCCTATATCGAAGGACCACCACGAAGTCGTCGTTCGGTGGCTAACCGTCACTAGAGTTCGCAAGATCAAATGCGACGAGGCCAGGCCCTTCTGCAATCGTTGCACCGTCACTGGCCGGAAATGTGATGGCTATCCACATGTCGCCGACTTGTCAGATGTCTCATCGAGTTCCCCTGCCTCGTCCATCGTTAGCTTTCAGCCGAGCCGCGCCTCTCCCGGTATTATCAACTCGCCCAACGACAGTCGCGCCTTGCAGTACTTCTCAGAGGCCGTTGGCCCCCTCCTCTCAGGGGCTGTCGATCCCTACTTCTGGACTCACACTGTCATGCAATTCAGCACAATCGAGCCTGCTGTCACGCACTCCATTCTGGCCATCAGCGACCTTTACGAACAGTTTCAAAACGGAAACGGTGCAGCAGTCACTCTTCGCGACAACAGTTTCGCGTTACGGCACTACAATGCCGCCATCTACGAGCTGCGGGGCATGATGACTCGCGATAGACAACCCGTTGTGCTGCTCGTCTGCCTTTTGTTCATCTGCATTGAGTTCCTGCGGTCGGGACGCGAAGCTGCCATCAGACATTGCAAGCACGGTGTCGCCATTCTGCGGGATACTCACAGCGAGTTTCCCTGGACGAGAGAGCATCTCCTTCCACTTTTCCGACGTCTAACCGAATACTCCTTCTTTTTCAGCAGTGAGAAGTCGGATTTTCCAGATCTGAGCGGACTGGAACACCATATTCCACCAAGTTTCTCGACGTTTCAAGATGCCCAGCTGATGATTGACGATATATACTCCCAGACACTTCAGCTCATGAAGAAAGCCTACCCCTACCGTTGTGAGTCGCCTATAGGCAGTGAGATTCCACCGGAACTACTCGCAAAACAAGAAAACATCAACAAATTGTTAGAAAAATGGAATCACCTCTTTACTCGGTTCAACGAGCAAAACCAGTACTCGTGTACCCCGGCCACGAAGGCTTTCAAGTTTGAGGAGGATTATCTGTCCAGCATGCTTCGGGTTTTCCTCACAACGCGCTACGAATGCTGCCATATCTGGTTGAACATGGCCTTCGACAGCAGTCAAACTGGCTGCGATAAGTACCTGACTAATTACAGCCGTTTGGCTGAATACCTCACCTCAACCGTCGACCAAGTTTCGGAGCACTCGCAGCTTGTGACTCACAGCACACAAACCCCAAAGTTTATGTTTGAAACGGGATACACGCCGATGCTGTTCTTCATCACCACTGCCTGCCGCCATTTGGAAACGCGGCTGAAAGTCTTGCGTCTGATGCCAATCCTGGGACTACCGCGAGAAAACCTTTGGGAGATGGCTACGCTGGTTGCGATGGCACGGCGGGTTATCGAATTGGAGCATGATATATCCCTGGACCCTTACGGACAACCGCTCACGCCGATCTCGTCAGACTGGCCCCTGCCGGTAAAGGAGAAGAGGATAGTAGACATGTGGACAGAACCGAAAACCGAAGAGAAGAATATTCTAGGACACGTGGTACGTGGGCGGATAGTTGGGTTCTTACGACGCAAACCCGACGGAAGTACCTCGTTGCATACCGAGTTTGTAGAGGTGAGGAACATCAAAGAAGAACTCGGGAAACTGCATGTCGGTTCACCCGTAGTGATTCCATAACAATTGTATCATTTTCGAATTCAAAGACATCAGTCCGAGTCTGGGACATCCCATACATACCGCAGCTGGTCCATCACACCCGCAAGTCAACAGTGAGATCTTGCACACATTATCACCCGAGAAGAAGAGACCAAAGCCACTGGTGATTTGGAAGACGGAAATGAGGTTGTGGTTACAGAAACGCGACAGGGACGTCCTCGTGATTACCTTCCTTGTGTGAGTCTTCGCATGCCAACCTTTGAAATTCGAACCTAATCTTTCTAGCTTCACAAAGTCAGGAGTGCAGCCCCTTGACGAGATGTGTGTGTCCCCTCGATTCCAGGTAATACGGATGCAATAGGGCTGTATTGACTGATCAACTACTAGCGAGTGGTCGAAAAATCAACAGACCTCAAACTCCCTTCACCAAAGGAGGAAACTCAAGGGATCTTTGGGGTTCTGAGTTCAGCTGCCGCTTATCTTCCCCCCTTGACAGTATGAAGACTTCCACGGAGACTCCCACCCAACAGCGGACAGAGACGACACGGAGGTCAGTCCGATATCCTCGGACCAACCAAGAGCCACGGAGCGCCTCCGGCTAGTGTACGAAGACATTTGCTGCCCCGCTTCGGAGTCTGACCCTTTGGCACGCGCAGTATGCCGATTGGTGAGACCTCATTACGCTAGGGTAGAACCGATCTGTCACCGCCAGGCTGCGAATGGAGAAAAGGCAATCGGACGAGGACTGCCCCCTGAACTGATCCAACCGGGGACTTAGCTTCGACAGCCCTTGGTTGGATAGCGGGTCTAGGCCCCTCGATGGTCAGTTTCCTTCTGAAAACCTCGCCACTGACACCCCAATCGACGGAAAGATGGACTACCTAGCGTGGGCTCGGAGCTGCAGCGAAGCCCTTCCATTGGCCCCTTGACCCCCCCCCCCCCCCCTCTCTCTCTTCGTTGTCTTCTCCACCAGAGCTTTGAGCTGTGAGATTCCTTGAGCCACATTATGCAGCCAGGTAGCACACAAACCTCTCCCTCTCGGAGTTGGGAGATGGTCGTCCTCCTCATCGATAACCATGGAGACTATTCCGGGTGATGGGGAGGAGAAGGCGAGTCTGTCGTCCATTCAGACGTCTTTCTGGCTTCAGGATGCAGAGTAGATAGGCTGACCCTTGATAATCCATTCGGGAGCTCTTGGTCAACTGAGACGTTATGCCTGGATCGGTCTGGACCCCCCATGTACACTTGTAGCAACCTCTACCATGGATCCCCCCGCCCTTTCCCCGCCCCTGCACGTCTGGTTCGGGCTGTTGCTATAGGAAAAGTTAGATAGGCCAGCCAAAAATATATATCAGTCCGTTGGAACCGGGGAAAGTTTTGGCATCTTTGTTCATGGGTTTCCTTTTCCGAAAACCGTCCAGTTCTTGGAAGCAGAATACAGTCCCATATTCGACGATTTTTAGCTCGCGAGTTTATGGTTGACTTCACCTACTTATATTCTACAAGATAACCAACAATCGAACAAGACCACACTGTCAAGGCTATGTATTGATCGATAGCCAGAAGATCCAGGCCATTGGACGAAGGCAATCAACCTACCAGAGGACTCGAACTCGATCAGAGGACGCGTGTCCCAACACGCCTATCTTCCCACCGAAACGATTACTCGCGGTATGTCAATACTGGGAGCAACGCCCTTCAAAATATTCTAACATGTTCTAGATTATGAGTATGACAAGCAGGCTTCCATTGGCACCACTGCCAAAGACCATAAGCCGCCGTAAGTCGAGGGTCTGCACACGCGAGGCTTGCGAGGTATGCCGAGAGAAAAAGGCAAAGGTACGTACGCAGTCCTACAACCCACTTGACCCTTTCGAGAATTATCCAACAACGTATAGTGTGATGGCGGAAGGCCATGCTTGCGATGCAGGACTCGGGGCGAGGAATGCCGATATCAAACTCGATCTCACCAGACAAAACGCAGCTTACAAGCGGAACTGGACGAGATGAAGGACGCCCAGCGTCAGCGTGACGCCGTGCTTGGAGCCCTTACAGCACCAGGCCAAACCCATAATGTTCTTCGCCAGCTGTGGAACGGCGACACGCTTGATAGGATATACGAGAACCTCGAAATGCACGGCTCGGCATCGCCCACTACCAGCCAATTGTCAGACACCTCGAGCCAGCTGCAACACGTCAAGGTGGAACCGTACTCAACTCCTACTCAGACGCCTCTTTGCTCTCCCCAGATTCTTGAATACTCCAACTCGGCACGTTCGCACGAGCCCGAAATCAGTCACATCTACAGGGCTATAGAAAACCCGGACTCGACAACGAACTGTACAAAAGATGAGCTGGACGGACTGATTCCACATCTGGAAACATCTATCTTCAGCAACAACACTCTCATAAACAGCATCTACGAGCCTGGTGCGACAGATTGCACGCCCACGATGCCATTTGGGATGTTTATGGAACACAACACTCCGCTGATCATCCCCGACGCTTATTACACCGACCATTCCTTTTCTACGGATGACGTGGGCAACGTAAACTGGTGGCAGCCGGGGATTTCTGACCCTATGCTATCGGACTATGCCGTTTCTCCTTCCACAAACCTCGATGCATGGCCGTATCCTCAATTCACTCCACTTCACCTCCCAAGTCAAGCGCAAGACAGTCATCCACAATCGGTCTCAACACCTTCCCCCATAGCTGAGAAGTCGCCTCTGATATCTGATCCGTTACCACGAGAGAAGCTTCGTCGCAGCATAGCCTCAAGTACCACCAGCGTGGGCGAAAGCCAATACCCGACCCCACCACCCCCGAAGAAACGAAAGCTCGAGACTAGTGGCCGGGTTTCCTCAACCACCGCTAATGCCGGAAGCCAAAGGAAAGGCAACGACGGTGTCTCACAAGAGAACGCTGCCAACAGCAAGACTTCGGACCAAGACCACCCATCTCACGATCGCGAACGTCACAGGCGAGCTTCGGCCCGTAACTGGCAGAAACAAAAGCAACAGACGGCAGATCTCGAAGCAGCGATGAAACTCGCAGAATCCCGCAATCGCGAGCTCCACCGAGAGTATGCGGAAGTGTTGAGCCAGGTCATGGATGTCAAGAACGCCCTCATGGACCACACCAACTGCAACCATCCGGCGATAAGCAGCTGGCTGCGAAGCCAGGCGACCAAGTACGTCCTGAACAAGGGCGCGGCAGTCGAAAAAGAGCAGAAGAACCGCCTTGGGGCGGGAGATAAGGGGGCGCTGACCAACACTACAGGGCGCAACCCCACCGTCTGCAGGTAATGTTCAGATGCGAGCCCTCAGTGTCTTCCATTATGGAGGGTGCACCTAGTGGTAGGTAATTACATGTGTAAAAGTACGGACGCCTAGGTTCTCCATCCAAACTAGGGGGCTATTGGCGGGGGAGCCAGTAAGCAGTTTGGCTTTTTCCAGAGCAAGGCGTTCAGAGTCAAAGGCTTTACTTGGGTTGGGCAAGGGAGCATCTTACGAGGTGATGCGCGGTCATGAACTTTACTTGATCTAAGGAGGAAACCCAATAGTACAGCCGACCCAATGTCATGAGGAAAACGTCCGTTATTATTAATCGAATCCATTCACAACTACCGCGAGCGTGATCCTCATCTCCTGATAATGTTGAAGTTCCCCGCTACTTAGCCACCCGGGCCCCTTTGTACGTGCCAGATGAGAAAACATTACGCAGAAAACAACGCTGCAGCGCCCCGATGAGTCCCTCAAGGTAAGACTATAGTATCGTAGCACGCCACAGTCATCCTTTCAACAGGGTTTAGCCATTGGTCGTCGGTGTCAGTTCCGAACCCCTAACCCATTCACCATGCAGTACCCCCGCAATGGAAAAGAAAAGAAGTTTAACAAATCAGCCCGAGGGGATTAATTTGCAGCAGCTGGGACGTGGCAATCATTCGTTGGCGTTGGCCCTGGTGTCTTCGGCCTGTTAGACTCACATCCCAGTAAGCTCACACTCCATCCCCGCGGGGCGCCGTCATTGTGTAGTCTGGGTGGCCTCACTCGCCGTTCTGAAAAGGGGAGCACACCTGTCGGCCACAGACTGCATTGAAATGGTATCCGAGCTCCATCATAGGCTATTGTGACAGTGCCGAGATATCGGAGGATGATGTGATCTATCATTTTGCCCAACCTCTGGTCTTTGGGTCACGGACCTGTTCTGCAGCGAGACACCTGCAAAGTCCGAGGAGATACATGTTCTCACAGAAAGTGTAGCAAGACATTTTTTGTGACTGATGTTAAATATGATCAGCCCACGATTGATGGAATGAAATGCGCTGACTGTGCCATCTCTGTTAATCTTGAGCTCCAGACTCGGATTCCCAACCGCACATGCTCAGCACCAGTGCAGTTTTTGTTAACAAGACGCGTCGAGACATAAACCGATGGACCATCAACCAACAAATTCGATGGTTTTGTCCGGGATAGCATTGCTATTTTCGATATTCGAGAGCATGCGTCAGGCCTCAACATCGCCATCCCACAACAACCATGCACAATCAATGGGACAAGCCAACGAACGTGTACCCAGCACGCAATGAAGCCACCAAAGACCTTTCTTCTCTTCCCTTGCTGCATTTAGCGTCGTCCGGGAAATGTTGTGGATGTGACACTCAGCTCCAGAACTGCTGAGTCAAAACAGCTTCGGTTCAATATGGGCTTGATATAGACAATGTTGTGCCATCAGCGACATGATCATCAGCGACAAGATGGAAATTGCATTCTCAGTGTCGTGGCTCGATGTCTTTGAATCGCTGTTTCACCTCTCATCCTCAAGCCGCCTGATTTCGGATTGGATCACCGATCCTGATGGAGGTTCACGTGCATTGTGTCACAAGACGCAGCGTGGAATGCACATTACAACAGCAACACTGCTCCCTCGACAGCCTTGAACGCGTGTCATTTTCTTCCAGTCTCATATTATCGGTAGCAATGGCTTGATTACCAAGATTACTAAACATCTCACAGACGTGAGACAGTCTGTTTCACTGAACAAATTCTGTGTTACCACATGGCCAGCCTTCTGCTCGACACGCTATCAGCCCGTAGAACGAACGGAACGTTTCTTCCGGTACTACTAGGCCTCAAAAGCTCGTTTTCAACTCTTCTTTGTTTTATAAACCCATCGTCAGTCTTAGAATCATAAGTAAGAGGCACCAGCCTACTTCTGAGGCTACTGGGTATGCTACGAAGATTGTTGGGTCATTACGAGGCGAGGTTCCGTTCTCAACTGACTACCGGTAGCCCTCTTGACGGACTAGGAAAAGAGCTCACAGTTCTTTTCGTTGCGCGGGCACCGCCCAACCCTTCGCAAAATTGTCAAGACAGCCTAATGCAGTTGAGCACTCATCCTGCAGCTAGGAGAAAAGAAAAGATGCTCTTTAGACCTGTCCGCTTATGTACCGGTATACCTAGGTGTCTATAATGCTTCGGATTGTGCTGACCTCGTGTGAACCGGCAGGTGGTAAGTCACTAAAGGAATAAGAAACGAAGACCGTCTACAAGCGGACATAACCATTGGTGTCACGTAATATATCGACGCCGTTAGTTACGGGGCATTAACTAACGCTTATATGCCACGTGACACTAACCTTCGTCTTCGTTAATGACCAAACATTAATTTGCCGCTCAGATAGGTCGATTGCGGAACAATTACCAAACTAATCAAGGTCCCTAACTTATGCAACACCAGGTTACAAGACAGCCAATATGACTGAAGCAGCTTTTGAAGAAGTACTCGAGTTCATCGATCAATTTCAATCAAGCTCCGCTGTTCTTCCGAAAGTAGGACTTACGTCTGGTTTTATTCCGACGTTGTCTCGAAGATAATATGTATTTAAGCATCGGACTAAGTACAGACTTTTGATTCTGAAGTTGTATTATATTTGACTAATACAAAGGCTCGTTACAGCACTATTTCATAGGTTCTGGGCACAGCATATAGGATTTGCCTTATCACAACCTTCCTCAAGACACCACATATCGCCGATGATTTAGGACTTGTTCGTACTCACGGTCTTGAATGCAAGCTTGTCATTCATAAGTCTAACGCAAGATGCTGCTTACTTGAAGATCGCCGCAGTCAGATCCATGATCTAAGTATCATGGCACGGTTATGGGATGTCTTCATGACGGACGTAACTTAAGACTGGATTATATATCCTTATTTGGGTACTCTACCTTGCTTCGAGGGACTGTATTTTCTTACAATACCACTCGTTCAAAATGTTCTCCGATCAAATGAGATAAGATAGATGGAATGTCGTCAGCGATATCGACAGCATCTTACTTTTTGCAAACGATAGCTAAGGTATTAATTAGTTTCAAAAGAATTTATCCATAGTTGAGAAGTAAAGTTTATTGCCGGTATTGGCCAGAGGTGAAGCCTAGACTACAACAGTATTTGTATGGTCGAATGAGAGGTTCCGAGTCTATCCGCGCCTAACGGACCTACCACACCAGTATGTCTTTCGGATCGCAACTAGGCTTTCAGTTTACATCCATGTCGATGTATGACTTTAAGAAAAATATATAACATCAAGGAGGGTTTAAGACAATAGTATAGGGATTTGTGACGGGACCATGATCAGCTGAATGGTTGAACATCGTTTCTACGATCTGGTTGTATAATTATATGTAAATTCAAATTACGCTTAAACGCCTGGTATCCAGTGAACGTCGTCTGTGCATGTCTATAAAGTCATAAAGCCCATAACCCTCGTTGAACGATAACACAGAAACCTTTCGTGTCTCATCGCATCCAGCCCCCATGATTGCCCATGCCCTCCACCGCTCGGGACCACACGTTTTACTTTCGACCGCCGTTGGCTAGACGGTTGACCAACAAGCCCCCAAGGGTGGCTTGCAAGGCATCCTTCTTGCTTCCACCACCCGAGTCTTTGCTTCCATGCGACCCGTTGTGATGGTTGTTGTTGAACGCCGCAATGGCCGCAGCACCAGCAGCGGCGGTTGCCATCCTTCGGCCTTTCTTCGCCCACGATGTCTTCTCCTTCCTCATTCTCCAAGCTTCCGCGGCGCCAGCGACCACAGCAGCACTGGCAGCTGCCTGCAGTATGGCTGCTTTGTCCGAATCGCGATTCTGCCCGCCTTTCGATGGTCCAGATGTTTTGTTCTCTCCTCGTCGGCTGCTTTGTCCGTTTCCCCGCCGTCGGTTCCGGTCATCCTCGCTCGCGGAGTAGTCTGAGTAGTCGTCATACCGACGGGCCGGAGGACGATTTTGTTTGTGGTCCTCGGACCGGGCGCGGCTAGGACGGACGGGGCTGGGAGTGTATCGCCTGCTGCGGTGGTGCCCTGCCCCACCTGTATCCTGGGCACTTCGGGAGATGCGCCGTGACCCTTTAGGTCGGTCGTAAGAGCGGTCATCGTAGTATGGCTCGGCGTCGTCGTAGACGGCGTCTTTGTTGTGGCGGTCGTGTCGTGACGGCATGATGAAGGATCCGAGTAATAGGATCTACCACGTGGGAGGTACCTGAATGGCGTTTGAGAAGCCCTGGAAACGGGATCGCAATGGTGCAGGGGTGGACAGGCTATCGAAAAGCAGTCTGCTTTGTTCTCTGGTCTAACTGCAGGCTGTGACGCCTTGATCTTTTGATGCAAGTGTGCTGAGGGTCCGATGAGCACGTCCGATCAGGGCCAACACTAAGAGGGCAGCTTGGGCAGGGAAAGGCACTATTATGGAGCGTTGAATTTCTTGGTAAGATAGTCGGCAATCATCCAGGGGAATCACAGCGTGGAAAATGAAGCATATTGTACAGAAGAACAAACCACTGCCACACTAGACGGGAAACTACCTCATTATGAAAGGGCGCATTTTTCCCCTTTTTCCGTGCGTAAAACACCGGGGAACTACTAAGAACTTTACTGGGCATGTTCTTCCCACTGGCAACCTGATCCCGACTCGGCAAGCCAAATCTTGCTTTCGGGGGGCTGTCCCCAGAGTTCCGGTTCGCTTTTACTGGTGTTGGATGATGTAAGGTTCTTGAGACGAGGGCGAGCATCATTGCCGTTTCGAGCTGTGGCTGCACGGTGGCGACGGGAAACGTCAATGTGATGCGGCCCGCGCCCCAGTTGCTTTCCTCTAGGCGAAACACGACATGATGTCAGATATATCGTGCGCGAAAGAGTCTATCTCGGTGAGACCTAATGTTCACTGGTAAAGTTATGCTGCTTTCTCGGTGAGTGCCTTGCGTGGTCGACAAGCCTAAACCTTCTTGTTAAGCTTTTGTTTGTCAACGCCGGTAGCGTACTCAACTTGGCAAGAAACCCCCGGGGACTGGAGAGGGTTGGATGGCTACGGGAAAGGTCTTTGGCAACATAAATTGTTCAACACAAGGATAATAGTTTGAAATAAAGAGCTTAGGGATACCTAGCATCCGAAGTAAGGCTGTTCGTACCAGAAATAACTATGGAGTATTGCCCTAGGAGTGGGACTACGTTCACGGGCGCTTCCCTGGTTGCCTGGGAGAGTCAGGGGGTTGGGAATTTTCCCCAATGCCAAGGGTTGTCATGATACTCAGTTGCTGCCCAATCGGCTTCTAGACGATCGATCAGGGACGATCGTTGGGGATTGCGATCTAGAATCGACGCCGGATGGAGATGGTGGGCATTGCCCCTGCATTGCCTTTGCCCGCGCAACGCTGGCGCGGGCGCGAGCTCCTTGAAGGCTGGTCCCGTCGACAATCTGGCCGTGGAACGTAGCGCCCGTTAGCGGCATCGACAGTTCGCGTATAGACGGGTCTTTGTTTAATTGAAAGCTGCACAGTTCCTGCGCATTACCTAGTCCGGTGCGCGTTACTGCGCGTTCGCTTCGCGTAAATGACAGCGTCATAGATGGGATGGTCAAGGGGAGAATGATATCACGATTCTGACTATGGTGTTTTGAGACCAGCGTGCGTAGAACTAGAATTGAGGCGCTTCGCAGTGCCTATATGAAGTCTCTCGATTCCTTTGACAAAGTGCATTTCAGATCATCCAGCTATTAAAACACTTCAACACTATTTACTGATCCCCGTCTTTTAGTAATATTTTCAATCCAATCAATCAATCATGCCGTCTAAAGAAATTCCCACTGGCGAGGTCAAAGACAACGAATACGTCTCACGCCAGGGTGATCGTGATCCCGTCAGTGTTGTCGACGATGACGCCCAGGTAGAAGACCCTATTGACGCTGAGACAGCTGACTCTGACGCTCAACTTGGTATTTTTATCTCTATCCAAGAGTTATGCGTACGTTACTGACTTAGTTGTAGAGAGTGATGATAAGGAGGCAATCGACAAGAGTAACATTTTGAAGGAGCGTACTCGTGGTGCTCAGCCTGCTGGCGAGTATCGTGAGCCCGGTGATACCG
The DNA here is from genome assembly GCA_034509685.1 of Colletotrichum cereale. Classification (NCBI taxonomy): domain Eukaryota; kingdom Fungi; phylum Ascomycota; class Sordariomycetes; order Glomerellales; family Glomerellaceae; genus Colletotrichum; species Colletotrichum cereale. The sequence goes on along the minus strand of JASUDE010000094.1, from coordinate 111,519 downwards.
AGGGTCTTGAGGACAGTCGTCTTGAGTAGACAAGAATTGATACCCATTATGTAGTTAGAGCAGATCTAATATACCATCAAACCTTAGTTGAATTGTGATGACGATGCCACAATCATCCTACGTCACGTTACCCATCCTACAACAATAACTCGACAGATGTTGACATTATACGTTCCCTATTTTAACCCTGTGTTTAATATGCAAAGTATACTAATCGGCAGCATGGAACTTATGTGGCATCATGAATGTTGCTTTTTGTCAACGGTAGTAAATACGATGCTGTTACCTGTTGTAAGCAGGATTTGATGTCATCTGTCCAATTAAATTATCGTCTGGCACTGATAGGAGTGTTATTAGTGTCAAATTTGGGCAAGGTTTCGTCCATATTGCTCACATTTCGATCCTATCTCCAAATATTACAGCGGACGGTAGTTCGACCTGGCAAGCTTCATATCGTGTGTCAATTCTGGGAAGGACGAGCCCCCGTCATGTAAATCGGCAAGCAACCACGTCTTGCCATAATGAATTCGTACGTAAGCAACTGTTACTTGATACTTGATTCAAAAAATGCTGTACTGATGACGATGCTTATGATGCTCTTGTTTTGCAAAACATTAGGATTCAGTTTCTACTTGATGTTTCTGACGTATACGTCTGAAAGCCAAGCTCCGATGCTGGAAATACATGATGGGGTCTTGCCCGACGGATAGCTGAGGACGATTGAGGTTGTGGTACCTAATCAATTGGTCCAGAGTGGCCATGCTTGGTGCTGACCTTGCGGTATCGGATCACCTCGTGACCCTCCTGATCATAAGTCCTTTCGGCCACAATCCTGTAACCGCCGATGGCAGGGAACAGCTTGGTCCAGAAACCCCAGTATACAACACCCAGTAGAAGCACGCCAACAGCCACGATGGGGAAGACATAATAGGGGTAGCCGTCGGCGGTCCAGGAGGTTGTGGGAGGGATGAAGGGAACGATGCACAGGAAGAGGTTGGCGAGGACGTAGATAACCGTGATGGGAAAGTAAGTGTGCCAAGGTGAAGTCCAGTTCTCCTTCTTGTTGAACTGTAGGTAGAGAAGACCGCTATGGTCGATGTTAGCGGGGCTTGCAAAGTGAGAATTCGGATGAGGTGAAAGACGTACATGCCGACAAACGCGTTGATCCAGGCGCCTCCAGCTGAATATAGGTCAGTGAGGAAGTTGTAAGCTGGCCCCGCTGGCGGAGCAACAAGGACAATAACGGTGACAATCCAGTGAAGAAAGAGCTGATCAATAGTTTAGCATTAAAGACTCAGGACGGCACAAATGCATAGGCGGAACATACCGCGGCAGCAGGGGCATTAAACGGCTTGTTCGAGGCCCAGAATCGACTGAAGGGCAGCAGGCCTTCTTTAGCCAGCTCCTGGTTCAGACGAGCGTGAGCGAAGCTGACGGCAAGCACATTGCCCAAGTTGCTGATAGCGACAAAGGCGGGTAGGGCTCGGGCACCAGCGCTGTTGCCAAAAACATTGCGGAAGAATACACCAGCAACGATGACCTCGGAGGTGGCGAGCTGTGTCTTGGGGATGGCAGCAAAGTAGGCGACTGTTGTTTCGTTAGAGCCTCGGAGAACTTGGTCCCTTGCAACGGGTGGTAATTATTCTTACCGTTGGCGAGAACGTAGAGAATGGTCACGCCACCAATCGCAATCGGGGCCGCAACGGCCAAAGTCTTGCGTGGGTTCTTGAGCTCTCCAACGACGTAGTTGGCGTTCTCCCAACCCTTGTAACTGTAAACAATGCGGAGCAGGGCAGTTGCGTAACCGTAGACGCCGCCATTGCCGTAACCCTCTCCGTCCTCGATGCGGAAAGCGTTGTCAAAGTTGTGAGGGTCTGGTACGAGACGACGACCGGCGAGAGCGGCGAATCCGGAGAAGACAATGAAGAGCAAGACGATGACCTTGAAGACGCCCAGAACATTGAACAGACGAATGCCCCATTTGGGCGTGACGGCGTGGATGCCGACAGCGAACGTAGCACCAGCGATACCGATGCCGCGAGCAACCCAACCATCCGGTGAGCTTGAGCCGGATGCAAAGAGAACGTATCGGCCAAAAGCGAGGGCGTTCCCGGACGAGAAGCCGAGAAGAACCATCTGAGAGGCCAGGACGCAGGAAGCAAGGTACTTGGGGTGTTTGTAGGCGCGCTCGAGGTAGTTCTTCTCGCCGCCGGAGCGGGGGATCGCGAGGCCGAATTCGAGGAACACACTCATGCCGCAGAAGGTGAGGATGCCGCCGACAACCCAGAGCATGAGCGCGACGCCCACGGAGCCGGTGGACTGGAAGATACCAGAGGGCGTGGAGAAGACTGGTTCGCGATTGTGAGTGCGTGTTTCCTTGTCGCGGAGCTTCACCGGTGGACCGTCGTGGACTTACTTCCGGTACCGATCATCTTGTTGAGAATCAGGAAGACGGCGCCGGTGACGCCGATCTTGCGCGACTCGTCGAATGCGTATGTCTCCTGTTGCTTCACAACTCCAACTTCCTCGGCCGAAACATCGTCCCGCGCGACGTGACGTTCTTCCCCGACATGATGATCGTGTTTGAGCGGTAAACCCATCGTTGGCGCGTTCGTGCGTCGAGGAGCACCACCCACTGGAACTTGCTTCAAGAACGAGACGACAAACTGAAGCTCCGATGCTAAGACGGGACGATCGGTGGACGGGCGGTCGAGTAGAAGGAAGGGGGACTGCAAGGGGCTATATGTATGTGCGCCCTGCAGAAGAGCTCCTGGCCGCGTTGCAACCCAAGAGAAAAAGAGTCAACGGTGAACCGGTGATCATCCCATACAAGCGGTGCTTAAAGAGGCCCTGCGCGTCATCGCGATGCAACGTCACGCAAGGCTCCAACTGTGAACTGACTGGCTGGTCGGTACTACCAGGATAAATATCCCATGTACCAGAAACATATGGTCGGGGGGGAGGGGGAAGAGATGAAAAGCGACAAGTATCGGCGAAGCTTGCGGTGGAGGGAACCACACAATAGCCTCATCGGTCTAACATGCGCCACCTCGCCCCCCCACACGACCAAAGTCTAAAAAGCGTGCTTATGGCGCCGTTCTAGAAGAAAGCGTGCATTCCCACAGGCGGCTGACACTATGCGACGACGGGTAGGCCGTTGGGCGATCCAGGGCCTAAGAGCAAGCCGCCCAGCTGCCTCTTTGGAGCTACATTGTCGTAAATTCTGGTAAGCTCGGGAAGACGCAGGCGTTCAGTGAAACCTCTCGCTGATTGCGCTGACAGTGCTGAGTTGTCTTGGGAAGGCTGGGGACAGGTGAGATGAGCGCCACCGCCAAGAGGGCGTCAGCATCTAGGCTGTCTCGGCGCGACGAGGGGCGCCCGGGGACCGAGTCGAAGGCCTTCCAGTTACGGAAGGCCGTTGGAGGGCTCTGAAGGTGGCCCGTATCTAAACCATCTTGGCGTTCCCCTCAGTGTTGGAGCTCAGAGTATTAAATCGGAGTGTTCCGGGGAACCTTGGGCCACATCCCAGGGCAAGTCGTGGAGCGGCACGACAGAGGCTGGGAGGGTCTGCAGCGCCAAGAAGACCGGTTAAAAGCAAGCAGAATCAGAGGGGCATTCGTCGATGGCGTGCTCGCGGGGGTGGGATGGCGACAAAGTTTCTGCTATGGATTGTTTTATTTACGTAGCTAAGATTCATTCCAAACATGTGCCTTTCTCTGTTTTCTCCTGACCAGAAACACCTATCGCTTACATTCATCTTTCTTGGGTACTATTTGAACTCCAGAGGCCCCTGTTTACTTGAGATGCCTGTCCACGAAGTCCACTTAGGTGAAATTAGGCAATTGTCTCAACCCAAGTTCTCGATTATTCCAAACTTTGATAGAAATTTCTTGCCAACAGGCTCTTGCTGGAATCAATTTGGATATGAACGTCAAGCTCCAACTCTCTGGCTTGCCATCAATTTTGAATAATTGACCCTAGCCATCTGCCAACGTCCCCACCAACAAGGGGTTTATGACATGTACGCGGCTCCTGGGCTATCGAGATAGCAAAGTAGGCTCACGAGTACATGTTGTCATCAATAACACTGTCTTACGCTTCGCAATCTGTCATCAGGCAAAGCAGCCCAGAGACGGTAGAGGATTTAGTATCCACCATTGACCAAGGACACCCCGCCTTAGACAGCTATACCCGACGTAGAGACTAAGTAGACATAAAATGGGACACAGAAAAACAAACACCCTTCGATAATTCCAAAGTTCTCCAACAAATGTCGTCTAGAAAAACGAACAAGAAAACAAGCGCTCGGAGCCCCAACCGTGCTCAAAGTATTAAACTTCGAATCGCTCATGTAGCTATCATGGTCGACCTACGTCGCATCATGATCCCGTCGTCTTCGAATGAGACCTTTGCAGCACTGCGGCGCAACGCGTCCATGCTAATACTATCCATCCCATAAGCGGGACCTTCCATAGTCGGTTTGTCTGTAACGTCTTTGTTATCCCCGTCCCCAATGGTGCTTCGCACCAGGGTATCTAGTGTGGATGTTGACCTAGGAACGTTGGGTGTCAAGGTTTCGTTGTGAAGACTGGTATCTGAAGGCCGGCCGTCTTCGCCTAGTATGAGACGCAAAGGTCTTTCGCTCGGGCAAATCTCTTTGATGTCGGCAAAGATATCCTCAATGTGGGTGAAATAGGTGATCCTCTGATGGGTTTCGTTGCCCCCATAATGGTTTCGGCCCCATATCTGGCCAATAATGCACTGGGTTCCTTCGTGAACCACGGCAGCTCCCGAGTCTCCGGGCATCCCGGGACCTTCACAGACCCAATCAAAAGTTGGTCCAACGTCAACTTGTTCAAGATACCATTCCCTGGTTGGCTTCAAGGACTGGCGAATCTCGGCCGGTGTCTCACATACCACGGCGTATCTGAACCCGCTACTTCGGCCAGTTGTCCCGACGATTTCCAACTGAGGTTTGCCTGTGAACTGTTCACGGATTGGGTCTGAGACCTCGTGGAACTCTATCCCAGACGGGGCATACCGTAGCCGGTTCTGAAGCCACTCATCTTCATTTGCAATGCAAAAGGCCCAGTCCGTGACAACGTTCATAGTCGTTTCCTTCTCCGGTAGGATAGGAGTTCCAAACAGCCTAAGAGACACAGATTGACGATAGGTCTGGTACATGAGCCCTGAATATATATGAAGTTTTGCAATCCTCTTTGGGCTCTCGTTCTTTGGACAGTCGATGGGTGCTGGGTGGACCAAATGATGGTCGGGAACACTAGAATCCACATCGAGAGTTTTCCAATTCTGGATACCCTCAAAGATATGCCAGTTGACGAGCCATCCCCGTTTGTTGCCGAGCTTCACTGCAGGACCAAGAGTTGCGGCGCCGTTTTCCCCTTCAACGCCGACAGAGTCGCCACATACGGGTATCGAGTGCTTGGACTGATTCTTGGGACTGCCCCATTTGTCTTCTGAATCGTGGCTGGGACGGGCGACATCGGCGTTATGACTGACGGTACCAATGCGGAAATGTATTTCAACCATGATATGCGGCGCATTTTCGAAGCATGGCAGGACGTTGCGCTTGACTTTTCGATGGACATCTTCGGAAAGGTTGTCAGATGTCATAACCTCAACGACTCTCTTACTCGAGGTATAGTTGAACTGGATCGTAAAGCTGTAGTCGCCGTTGTAGTTGTCGTTCAGGGTCTTGCGCAAGTGCGGCAAACCTCCAGACTCCCATATTTCGTTGAACTCGTTGGAGGTGGCAGCTCTTGTTTTCAGCTTCTCGCGCAAGATCTCAAGGTTCGATGCGCTCTTGGAGATTCTAGTACGAATTTCTGTTGTTGGAGCTGCAGAGTCGAATTGTCCTGTCATCGGTGGCCTTTCCCAGGATGATCTAGGTGGTGGCTTCTCCTCCTTTGTAAGGTCGGGGGATGTTGGCGGCATTGGCTTGTATCTTTGTGCCTGCTCTCCTGATTCGGAGTGTGGTGATGGTACCGATTGCGACAAGTCTGTATGTCGGCGACGTAATAAGGTTTCTTTAATCTTGGATGCCGCAAAGCTCAGCGAACTGCCCGCACTGCTCAGAGTGCTGCTCCAAGTCGCAGCTTTCTTATAGGATCGACTTGTGCTTGGGGATGGCTTGCTTGAGCTCGGGGATCCCGATGCTACATGCACCTCAGACGTTGGCCGAACCGACGCGGCTGAATCGCCCTCGTCCACGCGTCCCGGACTCGACGGGATTTGCCCCGGGCGCGGCTGTGTGAGGTTCTCCGGAAGTATGCTAAAGGATCCAAAGGGTAGACATTGACTGAATTGCCACCCTTTCCCCGTATTTGCTGCTTGGGGATAAGCTTTGGTTTTTTTGGTCTTGGTAGCTTTCTTCTCCCTTGCACGCCAGAGGTCAGTTCCCATCGCTTGCGCAAATCTCCGCTACTCAACTCACTTCTTCTCAGTCAATTCGTGTTTCTTGGCTTTCTTGGTCTTGGGTCTCCGCTCGCGTCGCTGGCGGTCTTTCCCACGTCTTTTGGGTATAAACGCATCTTTGACTGACCCGACACCCTTCCATAACTTGGGCAAATGCATTTTAGGCCTCGTTGCAGGGCGTTCGCCTGCGGTGTTGTTGGCCTGAAACCCACGTCGAAAGACTCTCGGTTAACAAGCTTGATATTATCGAAAGTTGCCGACTGGAGTTCAATGCCCATCAACCGACGACTCGATCCTATGAGAGCCATGATGGACTAAAGTACCCCAGTTCAGCTGAGCCTGATCTTTCTGCGCGTGCGGTTGTATCATCGAGAACGACATTGGAAAGCCCCGGCTGCCTCACGTTGGGGCTGTGTCTGGTGAGAAATGGATGTGGAAAAAGGGTCCTGGTAGCAGCCTAACTTCTCCTGGGGAGGAATGATGCGCTGCATGGCCCCCTAAGCACGCTAGCTGAAGTGCACTATTGTGGTTTGGGCACGCTGGACTTGCATTTCAAGGCAGGCTGCGAGTTTCTCGGCTAACAGTATGGGATCTCATTGGTTATATGGTGGTGCTAAGCCTTAGGATTCAGAGGTTAGAGGCCATCTGCAACTGCTTGTCGTACTTGCGCGGGAAGAGGTTCAGGGCAAAATGATACTCTTCACCATAGCTACATGTAGTACTGCTGGCTCTAACTGATTCTTGCCAGAGGCATTCTTATCTCTTTTTCCGTTTTCAAGCTTGCCCGATCATAACTGAAACATGTTCCAGAACGTAATAGAGGCTCTGATTACTTGAGCCTTGGAAAACTTTTAAAACCATATAAACAGTATCAGCAGCAGCCATCTTACACCAGGCCCTTGAGATGCCCGCTTCCCCGCCCAGCAAGGCATGTGGCATGCCGTGTACGTAGATAAGCCAGGTCCTGCGGGTGGTGCTCTAAACATCACTCATCAACATTTAGGGGGGGAACAAGTATAGCATCCTTCCGATAGGCCGGACAGCGATAAAGGACTCACCCCCGCTTCCACATATTCGAAGCAACCAAAACATAAAGTCGAACACAAAACGTACACTTCCACGTTGCCTAAGTTGCATCGCTACCAATTATTGATTGCTCCATCTGCTTCAACCTCGGCGTAAGGGAGGTTGAGGGTCAGGTGCTGAGCCGGAACCAGCGGTTGGTGAAGTTCATCCAGCTGGGCGACTTGAAGCAGTCCGCAGAAGCGGAACAGTGTCAGGAGTGCAAACTGCTGTGGGAAGCGCTGCTTCTGCACAAGAGGGAATATACCGAATCTGAAATGGCTGGCCACGTCTAGTTGCACTTTGCCCCAGACAACCCGCTGCTGCTATATGGCCCAGTGGCTCTCGACCTTTTCTCCCGAGAGAGTACTGCAACGCTCCCGTTGATGAGTGGACAACTGCTGACTTTTGACAGCCGACGATGGTTCATGACAGAATGGGTTTCGGGACGTGCCGAAGGCTTTGATCGCGCTCAACTCGCTGGACAGTCGTTCACATATATCTCGACGACTAAGCAGATGCCTCAGATAGGCGGCCAAACTCTTGACCTATGGAAAAGTCGTCACAATTGTTTCTTTCACAGTAGTTTCCTACTTACTTGCTGTTGTTTCTTTGCTTTCGTCACCGCCCCAGTGTGGAAAAAAGTAAAAACGGGTTGTTCCTCCATCGACGCGCCCACGCACTTGTTGACGACCACCTAAGCCAGCACCATTTCCCTTACATCGAATCGAATCCATTGCGAAACGATGAGGCTGATCATCGCTGTTCTTCCGCTCGCCATTGTCGCCGTAGCACAGCGCAACAATCTCGGTCTCGGGCGCGTCGGTCTCGAGCGCCAGGGAGAGCGCCGTGACGCTCTGCCCGTCGCTCCCCTCATGGGCATCGTGCGTCCAGCAATACAATGTTGTTTTTGGTGTATCTGCAGTGACTAACGCGCAAACAGGTCACCGCCGTCATCGAAGATTTTGTTGCGCTTGTCGCCGAGCTCACGAACTGGCTGAAAGTCAACGAGACTCTCGCCTCAGACATGTGATTTTGAAGCTCTACACCATGAAGAGGTCAAAGAAGAGATGAGAATACCAGAGATTAGGAAGGAGTGAGCGGGTTTCAGAGAATCGAAAACATTGTTCATCATTGGGGAGGATCGTCACCTGGGACGGCATGAATAGAAAACCTTGGTGGGCTTCGGAAGGGATTGTACGACACTCATTGAGCAGATTGGGGAGGTATACAATGAGAAGTGTTACTTACTTGCGCACGCCTACTATGGTCTTGAATGGCTGCTTAGAGTCATGATCCTGCAGCTCGTATTTCCCCACTGCCCATGCATTGGTTAGACTGATCCAAGCCACCAAGCAGATAGCATATGGCGAAGCCGAGTCTAATGTCGGCTTCTCTTGCCGCCATCTATCTCAGTATAATACTGGCTCTTCCGACTAGCGTCAAATGCCACATTCACAGATTGTGCGGCTTGGACAGGGTAATGATTATGGTGCTGTAGCGCCATCCTTACTGAAAGACAACGGCATGGGAGCGGGCCAACGGAAACACCTATTGCTATATGTACCCGAAACGAGGTTGAACGGCAGATATGGGCTGTATCAAGGCTCAAGCATGACCTGATGTTCGCTGTTTCTATGAGAGGTCACTAATTACTTGGTTCATGTCTCAAGATTGATATTTCCGAAAGAGATGCCGAGAAGTACTTCTGCCACCTAACTACATGTGACAGACAAAAGTCTACAGATAGCTGGTAATAGAGTTAGGCAGAACATGATGAAATTGATCTAGTTGACGCAAGGTTGTGCTTTGCACCCTGATACAGGACGAGTCACGGGTTACCTTAGTTTCTGGGCTTTCTCAAATGTTTAGAAAACGACCTCTTCGAAAGTCATAGAGCTTATCGCTCAAGGTTTATGTAGTACGTATCGGGCATTTTGAGTTAGATTGGCAGATTGGCAGTGCGCAGTGCGAACACGACTGGAACGCTATGGTTCGAAGATACAAATCACACGATGCACTGTCTGCTCGTATCGCCAATTTGATTGAGCGACTCTCAGTCCAACCAACGGCTGGGAAATGAAATACTCCCTTTGTCCTTCACACGCCTGTAATGTCCCCTGGCTTATGAGCGCCAGAAGCGGTTGTCCGTACTGAAAGCGTACTGTTGTCTCGATAAAGCCATGAGCGGGGTAAATGCGGCGTCAGACTTGCGCCGGATGTTTGAAATGAAACATTCGACCGTTTATCTGGGCGGGGAACAACAGCCCGCCGAGAGCTAACAACCATGATGCTGACAGACAGGGAGGGCAGCATCGGAGAATTCTTCGGGAGGCGGTTCACTCTGGGAAACTATGTTCTGAATCATGAGTGCTGGTCTTTGGCAGAGGTGTAAACCCCGGAAACCCGGCTGTCCGGGGCTGTGATGATGGTTGGCTTCTCGTGTACACTTGATCGTGCACCAATAGGAGTGTGCACCGCAAGGGGTCGCCTGGTAACGTAGGTATCTAGACAAACATCAATCTCTAACGGCAACAAAGCTCAGAAGAAGAAAAAGCTACCCGGTGAAGGGACACGTAATACGAAGCGGTCGTACTGAAGGTTCGTCCCGTACCCCTGTGTAGATTGCCGATCGACAAGCGATCGGAGAAAATAGGGACGCGGATTCATGTAAGAGGACCAACGCTTTTATAACATCAGCTCCGTGCCTTCCCCTCTGAGGGTTGTCCGATCGGGACTGAAGGCTGCGTTCAAGGCGAACTTGGGTAATGGGTAAGTTCATGACTCAGGATACACAAGGACAACTGACTAGTTAAAGTTTGTGGAATGGCGGTTCATGATGGCAAAGGCGATCTATACTGGGAGCCCAGAGAGCAGCTCATCACCACAATGTTCTACGTACATGGAATAGCCTTTATGACAGGGAGGAGAGGTGGTGCCAACCCGTCTAGGCCAATGCCTAGCACCAATCTCGTTCACAGCATAAGATTGGTGCAGACACCAAGAGCAAGCATGCTTATCGGAATGCGCCCGTTGGGATCGCTGTCATCCGTGTTCTTTTTTTAATCAAACAAATCTCCGAGAAAAATAGTTTGGATGAAGCTGATTCACCATTGTTGCTGATGAGTTTGTATCGATTTAGGTATAAGCGTGAGGTTAATGCGCGAGTATGAGGAGCTGGGCAAGGTGTAGTGTAGCATACATTCCGCTGATGCACATTGGTTCTTCCAGGGGTTCGGGTACAGCTCCAGCTCCAGCGCCAGAACGAGTAATCATCATATTGCTATAGGGTAGCACGCCCCTTCGTAGTTGGCGGAAGGTCAGATGAGCAGATGAGCAGATCTGCATCTGGGGTGAAGGGATAGACCAAACAGTCCTCATTCGGTCCTGATTCGACACTACCATGTATGTCCTGTCGTGCTCGGTGGTGCGTCCCGAATGCCAAGGAGGCAACGGTGATATCTCGGTAAAGCACAGTTCTTGGGGTCCCGACATTGGGGGCACGAGGAGAGTTGGCGCGAAGTTTGTTTTTTGAGTGGACGGGGGGCTCGGGGCAACTGGGTACCGAGGGGCGCCGTTAGTCAAAACAGATCGTGCAGATGCATGAGAGAAGATGCTGCAAGGATGAAGATGAGTTTCACGGTATTTGTTTATGTGGTGACGAGAGCGGATCCGCAATATGCGCGATTGCGACTTATAATACTATGTACAACAGACCACGACAGTTTCCAGAAACTGGCCATGCTTATAGGTTGACGATACCGCTCCGACGGTCCGGTCCTGGAGCGGACGCTGCCGTGCGCGCCGCCGTGCGTGTTGCCGTGTGTACTGCCGTGCGGGGGGCGGTTCTCTCGGCACAGGAAAACATATTGATGCTTGATCCATCTCTTAGTCGGCAGCAAAACGTGACCGATGGCGTTCGGAAAGTCGGCCCATACTTGACATTGTCTTCGGGGAGGAAGGGCGACAGAGACGATTTCCTCGCAGAGGGCTTGACTAGATGAAATCGACGTCGTGTAATCGTACTTGGCATAAGGCATGTCCACGGCATTGACCATGGAGTCAGTTAGAGTCATGCGTTGCTACAGTGAAGCGGAATGCGTGTTGTAGAACACCAGCATGATGTCTAGTCGTACGATCTGAAAGGCTCGACAATGCAGAGCAGATATCCTTCAGCGCACTACGCGGTACTTGTTTGCTACATACTGATCGACAGTGTTCAGGGCGCCTGGGCCAGGCCAAGCTCAAGGCGGGCGGCAATGTGCGTTTTACTAGGGTACTCTGTAGCCATGGAAAAGGCGCCGAGAAGCGTTCCACGTGCAAGTCCATCTTTGTCCACGGCGTGACGGGCCGCAAGCATCACAAGAAAGCCAGGGCGCAGAAGAGCGTTGTCCAGGGCGGATTTGATCGCCCATAGCCTCATGACGTTGCGGTGTCTCGAAACCCCCCCCCTCCAATCTGCGCAACCAACTCCCCGCACCGAGCAGCTGGTTTGGCTTTCTTGGCTTAAGGAAACGCTGACAGGCTGAAAAACCCCCACGTCAATAGGTACATGTCTGGTCAACTTACTGGTACTACTGTCCAACGTACTAGTACTATCCGTACCGTCAAAACCTCACCAGGAGAACGGGGCTTCTTCTCAGGCCATTTCCGGACAAACACTGACGCAGTGGCCGAGGGGTGGCCAACAGGACGGGGGGGTCGAGGGACAAAGAAAAATCAGCGCGAGGGAGGCAACGATGTGGTCAGTGGCTGCGGCACAGCCATCCTTGATGTAGGTACTACTTACTGTACGGATACTGCAGTAACCTCTCCAATTGTGATCTTGACCTCCAACGGACTGGACCGACGGACCGACGAGCCAATGGATCTCACTGACTCCATCCAACAGATGCATGTTACCTCACCTCGTCGAGTGGGAGGGGGAGGGTAGGGGAGGGAGGGATGTGTTTATCTGTATCTGTATCTGTACCAGCAGAACAAACACCACCACCACCAATGAAAAAGAAGACGAAAGGAACCAACGCACAGGCTTAGTCAGGCAGGTCCTATTGTTGGAATATCGTTTGCTCTCTCTCTCTCTCTCTCTCTCTCTCTCTCTCTCTCTCTCTCTCTCTCTGTCTTTCCTGGGTGCGTTCCCCACCTTGTTGGCCATGTCAATTTCAACCTCGATCCGCCCATGTTTCTCCTCATCTCGCTCACGAAATTCTCCCACTCAAAAAGCTTGTCCAATTTCTTTTCTCCCCCCCACCTTCATGCCAGCTTATCCAGAAACCCCCCCGCTCATCGAATCCAAGGTTGCACACAAGACGCTGCTTACCTTCTTCCCGTCCCGCGCCCCCACCGTTGCGTGTGTGAGTGAGCGTGTGTCTGTGTCTGTGTGTGTGTGCGTGTGAGCCCTCAGGAAACCCATCCCACGTCAACATACCTATAGGCGCCCCCGGCTGCTCATCTGAGGTTGTATTGTCTCTCATCCTCTGCCGCTCGTTCCCTCCCCCCCTAATACGGAGTAGTTACCAGTGGATCTCTGCAGCTCATTTTGACCAGGGAGGCGGATCGGGGGAGAGAGAGAGCCGCCCCTCACTGTGGCTCGGACAGTAAGGAGAAACTCACCAAAGCTTATCTCTCCCGCTGTGTGAGATATTCATCTCCTCGTCCTCATTCACTCACTCCCCCCCACCATCCTCCACGCCCCGCGTTTGTGTGCCGAATGGGAGCCCCGTGACCCGGTTCGACGCGTCCGACGCTCGCTCGAATCATGGGCGGGAATCAGGACGAGCAGTACCGCCAACAGATCGGAGACGGGCGGCGGCGCAGCGAGCCCACCCTCAAGCGCCGTCGCATCACCAAGGCCTGCGACTTTTGCCACCGCAGAGGGAGGAAATGCAAGCCCGTCCCCGAGGGGGGCGGGGGTTATGGGAGCGGCGTCACCGCCGACGCCGCCAGCCCCGGCGGAACCCCGAGCTGTCTGACCTGCATCGAACACGGTGCGACCTGCACCTGGAACCGCGTCGCCGCCAAGAGGGGCGTCAAGTCCAAGACGTCTCCCTCTTCTTCCTCGGCCAACAACAAGCAGAGCCAGTCCTGCGACGGCGATGGCGATGGCGATGGCGACGGCGACGGCGACGGCTGGTTCTACGACGAGAGCCGCCACGGAAGCCGGAGCCTCGTCTCGCGTCTCATCTCAATCTTTTTCGACACCGTCTATCCCGTGTGCGTCCCATCTCATCTCACCGTCCCTCTCACCGTCCCTCTCATCGTCACTCTCACCGTCCTCCTCTTCACCCCCCCTGGCGGGTCTGTGAGAGACATTGATAAGCTGACAATTCCTACAGTTTCCCCTTCTTCGATGAGGCCTCCATTCTCAGGGACTGGGAGAGCACCAGCTTGTCGTCGACCCGGGCCTCGTTCGCCCGCCTCATGGCCATCTGCGCCCTGAGCTCATGTCACTTCCGCGACGGCGCCGTCTTCAACCCGGCCGTGCTCGGGACGCCGCTGCGTCCCGCGCACCACCAGGCCTACATGGAGGACGCGCAAAAGGCCATCCCGGAAACCAACCGCGAGATCGGCAGCTTCGACGTCTTTGACTATCTCCAGGTCCTCGGCACGCTGTCCCTGGCCGCCACCCAGCTCAAGGACGACCCCCTCTTCCACGAGTGCATGGGTCGTTACCACACCCTCGTCGCCCAGCACACCTTTCACTTCGAGGCTCGCTGGCCCTCTCACCTTACCTATCCGCAGAAACACGTGCGGCGCCAGTTCTTCTGGTCCATGTACCGCCTGGAAGTCCACGCGGCCCTCATCGACGGCCACGTCATACGCTGTCCGGAACTGCAGTGCGCCGTCGCCTACCCGCAGCAGGTCGACGGCCTGGCCGGCATCATCGACGCCTCCGGCCAGACGGAGAAGACGCGGTTCCGCCACGGCAGTTGGCTGACCGGCTGGAACTACATCACCGACCTATACCGCGTGCTGGAGCACGTCATCGTGCGGATGCGCAAAGACCGGCTCAAGGCCCTGGACAGGGGCCCCATCGAACACGAGCCGCTGATGCCCCCAATCGACAAGATGCTGGAGAAGGTCCTGGAGAAGAAGAGCAACCTGCCGCCGTACGCGACGCTCGCCTTCCCCGCATCCCACGATGTCGAAGCAAACCTATGTGGCTTCCAGGTCGCCAACATTGCTTGCACCTTTCAGGTGAGCTTTTCACCCTTCCCCCTTGGCTGCGGTGACAAGGAGGAGGAGGAGGAGGAGGAGGATGAGGGTATTCTCAGGCTGACTTTTTTCTTTACAGCTACTTCGCATGGCTGCGTTTGCTTGCCATAACAAATTCGAAGAAGCTTGCGAAGCCGCTCTTGAGTTGATACATGAAATCACCTCCGTGCCCGTGGAATACTTGCGAGCAATAGGTTATCCCATGGTATGGCCGTCCCTCTTCCCCAGACTTGACGTCGGGCTACTGCTAACCGAGTTCCCCAGCTGCAAGAATTGGCCGGCGTTGCCCACTTGTTGAGCAGCTTCATCACGCGGCAGCTGTTTGACTGGCAGTATTACAAGCTTCGTGAAGTCATGTAAGTTTGACGATAGCTCTCATGCCATGCCGTGGTCCTCCGAGTCTAAAAGGACATACTAGGGCCTCCATGGCAACCTTCCTCCAGAGCCTTGCCCCGTCACTCCCCTCGGCCAGCCAGGCGGGCGCAAGGATCTTTCAGTACATCCACAAACTAGAAGAGATCCTCGTACGACAGAGTCAGCCGGCCATGGCGGTGGCTCCGGTGGTGGCGCATCCTCAGTCGGACGCGGCTGGCGAACCTCGAACCACGAGCATGATGCCTCAGCAGCTGCCGCAGCCGCAGCCACAGCCGCATCTGACCCCCCAACAGGGCCTTCTCGAGCAGTACGCGTTACCCAACACTGCATTTTACAACTTTCAAACGGATTTTATCGGAAACATGTGGACAAACGCATTCAATGACTCGGCGGATATCGACTGGGCCGGCGCCATCGAAAGCTGGGGGACCACCTAGTTAACTACGTCGGGCTTGGGTCAATGTCCGGCTCAGCTTTATGCCATCTGTTATATGCGCAGATATATGCTTGTTCTCGTAACTTATTGTAATCAAAAATCATACAGCCGCGCAGGCTGTCTCTGAGAGGGCCTGTGCAGCGTTACTCATTAGTTCTGTGTTACCTATCGATGGGCATACGCCGTTGCTGTCGACCATGCGCGGAAGTGCTGTTTCCGGAATTGCTGTCTCGCCGACCACCCGTGATAATATGCTGATCCCGGCCCGGACCCCGTCAACCGTTCTGATGCCCGGCGGCAGGGCTGCCAGGATGTCCGCTTCCAGAGCCGTCATGCCGGCGCAGCCGAGGATGATGCTCTGTGCCCCCCTGTCGATCAACGGCTTTGAGAAGGCGCCTATGCGGTCGACGACAGCCTCCCGGTCCAGGCTCTCCAGCTCAAGCGGGCCGAGCCCGGTCGCCGCGACCCCCGCAGAGTTCTCGCGGAACCCGAGCTCTCTCACCGAGTCGGCCAGCGGCTTTTCCCAGGCGCGGGTGGTAGTCACGATGCCGAACTTCCCGCCGTGTTGCGTCGCTTCTTCGAGGGCGGCCTGAAACATGCCCGTGACGGGGACGGCGACCATTTCCCGGAGGGCATCTACCAGGGGATGGTCCGAGAAACAGCAGACGAGGACGCCGTCGATGGTGTGAGAGGTGATGTGGTCGACGGCCCGAGGCAGGACGGCCCTCGTCGACGCGAACGCCTGTGCGAGGTTCTCGATGCACGGCGGACAGTCGGCGAGGCCGCGGCCGTCGATGAAGGAAATATCGAGTCCAGGGCTCGACTTGTATATGCGGCCGAGGTCCTCGGTCATGCCAGTGGTGGATATCGGGACGATGCATAGAAGTCGTATCGTGCGGTTCAAAGAACCCATCGTGGAACGGAATGATCAGAGAGGAAACCGAAATAACGATGGAACGCATCGAGAAGGGAAAGCCTCGACTGTTTAATGCTTTGTGAGATGGACGCGACAGCGGACTTGGATGAGCCACTCCGTTTTCAGCAGCTATTCAACCGCCGGCGCACATGTGGCCAAGACTACGGACGGCCGATTTAACAGCTTAGCCGTCAAATCCCCCCCTCCCGCCGCGTGTCCCGGACCCGTCATCTCACTAAAATGGCGGCGACGGGCATATCTTCCGCCCCGGCACTTGGGGATAGATGCAAGGGTCATACGATCGTGGGTCAGGGGGGGGTCTTTGAGTCCAAGGGTTTCCTCTGATGTATCCCGGAATCGGAGACAGCTCCGACGACGGTGAACTAGGCAACACGACATGTGGGTAGACGACGTGCATCTAAAGAAGTGGATATCTCATCTGAGTCTATTGGAAATCATGCATGCATGCGGCATGATAAGTGACGACCAACCCCCCTCTCTGAGGGATGATCTTGTCCCTATCGGATACTCCCCTTATCCCCCCCTCTGCCCCCATTACCTTTGGCCCTCTTGGAGTTCCATGAATCTGGAAAAGCAAAAGCTCGCTCGCTTCACAATCATTATAGACATTACGAATACCCATACCCAGAGTGTCTTTGAAACCAACCCTTCTCTCTCATACCACCTTGGCTTCGCCCATGTCTCGGCTCATGTCTCGGCTTTTCGTCTCGTCCTCATCCGCCGATGCCTTTGAAGGCGTCTGCTCCCGACCATTGAGCACCGTCCCCTCGGGAGGGCCAAACGTGCCAAAGTAGTCGGCGTCATCGACCGCGCGAGGACTCTCGATCGGGAACAAGCGGTTCAGAAGGCAGTACGACGTTACGGCCAAGGTACACCCCAAAGGCCAGGCCAGGTAGTAAAGGTGAGACCACCCCCCCTTCTCGACCGCCGGGTCCCGCACCCTCTGCGCGAAGCCCGGGAGCAGCGAGAACGTCCCGAGCGTCCACGAGACGCCCGCCCTCCAGTTGACGCCGCCGCGGTACCAGTATATGCTGTCGCCGGTCGCTTCGTAGAGGTGCGTCAGCTTCAGCCTCCGCCCGCGCACGATGTAGTAGTCGGCGAACATGACGCCCGTCATGGACCCAAGAAAGACGCCGTACCCTCCCATGACGGTCAGGAACTTGCTCGCGCCGTTGAGCAGCTGCCACGGCTGCATGACGAAGGCGACGGCCGCCGTCAGGTACCCGCCCCTGCGCAGGGTGAAGAAGCGCGGCAGCAGCGCCGACAGGTCGATGCCGTTGGACAGCGCGTTCTCGGCGACGGCGATGCCGAACTGCGCAAATATGAAGGCTAGGCTCGCGAAGAAGACGGCCGCCCGCACGCCGGCCGAGTTGCCGTAGTGCGCCTGCATCGCGTCGAGGAACCGGTACGGCTCCCAGACCAGGGTGCCCTCCGTCTCCGGGAACAGCTGCGCGGCACACGAGGTGCAGACGATGCCGACGAAGGCGACGAGGATGGTGTTGACGGGCACGAATACCAGCTGCGACACGAGCTGGTCGCGCGGCCGGCGGGCGAAACGCGTAAAGTCGGACTGGCTGAAGATGTGCGTGCTGATGCCGCCAATGTTGGTGCAGACGCCCAGCGCGAGCATCCACCCCAGATGCGAGCCGCGGGCCTGCTGGACGCCGGCCGTCGAGGTGATGTCGGTGAGCATCGGGCCCGCGCCGCCGGCCGTCGCGAGACACCAGATGAAGAGGATGAAGACGGTGGGGATGACGGTGCAGGCGGCGATGACGAACGGCACGTGGTACCGCTCCGGGCGGATGTAGATCAGCGGCAAGCAGAGGAGGGAGAAGATGACGAAGCCGACAAAGTCGGCCACGGTCATGGTGCCGTTGGCCAGGGGCGTGTCGAGCCTGTTGAAGGACGGGGCCATGGACGAGATGAAGGTCCGCACGCACTGCCCGCCCCAGTAGACCTGGGTCGAGTACCAGATGAAGGACAGCATGATGCGCTGGACGAGCGGGAACAGGGCGCCGTACATGCCCCAGCTGGACTTCTGCAGGATGGAGAAGCCGATGTGCCACTTGGCGCCCGGCCCACCGGCGAGCACGCAGATGAGGCCGACGAGGCAGTGGCCGACGATGACGGTCAGCATGGCCTGCCAGACGTTGAGGCCGAGCGCGATGAGCGAGGAGCCCGTCGCCCAGCCGCCAATGTTGAACGACCCCGTGACGACCCAGAGGCCGACGAACTGCCACGGCCCGTAGGTGCGCCGGTCGGGCGGGAGGGGCCGGGTGTCGCGGTTCATGTAGGCCGTCGTGACGACATCGGTCTCGCGGGAGACCTGCATGCGGCGGACGAGGGCCGCCGCCGTCATCGTGGGGGGCGGTTTTGCTTGGTTGGCAACTGTCACAACTGGTCGTAATGGGTTCGGTTCTTGGTGCGTACCACAGCGCGTGTGTGTTTGTTTGTTTGTTTGTGTGTGAGTGTGTGTGTGTGTGTGTGTGTATGTGTGTGTCTGTCTGTCTGTGTGGGTGGATGGCCTTCCGACGATGGTCTACCCGCTAGCTAACAAGACCGCACTTCACCACGCTTTACTATTGAGCGGATGATCTTTCCCTGGTGTGGTTGGTTATGGAAGCCGCTCACGTCCTGCCCGCGTCGAGCCACACGGTCTGCTCCGGATGCGCTGTTCTGCGCCCCGTCTCGCAGAACGGACTCAGGCGGTGGAGTGGAGGGTTGAATCAGAAAAAAAAAAGAGTCAAAAGGACCGGGATATAGCCACGAGACTAGGCGGGGAACGATGTGGAAAAGGGGGGGATGGGGGGCAGTACACCAGGCCGTAAGCGGGCCCCGCGATCCTGAGGTGGCTTTCTCCCACTCTCTGTGTGGTTTGTGACACTCTAGCTCGGAAGCTTAGATGGTGGCACAGATCGTGGAGTGTTCAAAACTTTGAGTAGGTTTCGTCGAACAAGTCGCGGAATGTGGGAAACACTAAATATGGTGGTATGGCGTGGTGTAAACCTGGTGTTTCTTCGTCACAGTGTGTGTGTGTGTGTGTGTGAGTGTGTGGCTCTCGACGGACACGGGGCGTCCCCAGAGATGATATTTGTATCAAACGGGCGTCCTCGTCCTCCTCCCTCGTTTACGTGCCAGTGCCAGAAAAACAAGTGAACCAGGATAGCATGAAGATGGCTAGCAGTGACCATGCCGGGTATGATGGCGAGAAGTTCCCGGCGGCATGGTTGCTGGATGGATGCTAACCTCTACGAGATAGAGAAAGGGACAAAACAGCCCGGCCTTACTGTCTATGGCGTTCCGTACATGGTGGTGTGCGCGCTTGGCTGACCAAGACGTCCATGGCGGGCGAAGTGCAGGGTAAGCTCACCGATTGTTGGGAGGGGTGGCTGACATCCCAGGCGCTCCAGTGGGCTGAAACAACAAGACATGTCTTTCAGCAGTAAGGGGTGGGCTTGGGGACGAGGGGTGGGCAGAAGGGTTGTCGGGCTTCTTGAGCAGCTCCTCCTCGTGTTTGCGGGCGTCTGCTAGTTTGCGATGTGCCGTTAACGACAAAAGGTATGGCTACCAGGCCAACTCGATGCGCAAATTAACCCTGATACCATGCGGCTGGTAAACCCGCCCATGTGGCCTGGCCTGTGGTCCTTCATCATTCTGTGGACCGGGAAATGGCCCCAAATTACGCCAACATATCACGTAGTAGGCCGAGAGTCCCACGTAGAGAGTCCACAAAGTTTGCGGCGGTGACGTTGAGCCGTGGTCGGAACAGGCATAGGGCAAAGTAGACCTTCAGGGGTCAAGACCAGGCACTCGGTAAGAAGAGGAGGGGCCGAGCTGCGAGAGGTGGACAAGGGTCTCGGTTGGGTTGGGTTTCTGGCTCCTCTTTATCCCTCTGCCCTGCCCTGCCCTGCCCTGCCCCTCCCAACTCGCTCCTTGGGTTTGTTTTGTTTGTCTGACTCTGAGTGGTGCTTGGCAAGAAGCCGAGGGTGGCTGGCCTTGGGGAGGGCAGCCGGGGGGTCGAGTATAAAGACTACTCTGTACGTAGTAGAGTCTTCCGGGGCACAGAAACTTGATGGTTCGTTCCCCTCAGGATCTGGCCCAGTGCGGCGTGTTGCATGTTTGCTAGACGCACTTTGCATTCTTCAGTTCAACAGTAAACAAACCAGCGAATCAGCGAAAGTATCATTGCTCGTGGGCGTCCTCCGACGCGACCCAGCTGGTAAATGTTTCTTCTAATCTCGGCCCTTTGTGATTCCATGTTTGTTTCTTTTCACGGCGAATCCGCAGTGAACATGATCTCGAACAGCACACAAACAAACATGCATGACGGCACGAGGGGGTCCCGGCAGCAGCCGGCCGCGTCCACTCTAACCCCCCATCGAGTGCGGCATGAATGACTTTCCACCCGGCCGTTCCCGTGCCGTGTCCATCTTCTCCAGAGACGCTAGCCTGCGTTCTGTGCGACTCTGGCAGCTCCCCCCCTCCCTCCATTCCCCGGATCTCGCGTTGTTTGTGGCGGGTCAGAAGCCCAGAGGGCAAATCAGCGGGTTCTCTGCAATCTGCCGCCTGTGCGATTCTGCAGCTTTAACCGCCCTCCGAGACCTCTACCTAGAAAACCCCACGAGGTTATCTAGACGTAGCTGTCGGCCGGTCGGACTTGTGTTTGGGACAAGGCTCGGCGTACTCAACTGCAACGCTTGGACAATCCCTCTCGGCATCGCTGTTGATTTGTCGTCCATGTATCAGTCAGTATTGTACTTGTGCTAAGCAACCGGTGACAAATTTGGATCATCTCTAATACCGTCTGCCTCCTCTATCTTGATCCCTTATCACGCATTTAAACGGAGTTTGTTTTGTCTCCCCCATCCTGTATGCTCGCCTAGTCCGACCTCAGTTACTATTCTTCTTGTTCCTGTCGTCTCAGATGTGCGCCAGCCCATCAATTGACCAAGCAAACATGTCCGCGGCCCTGCCAGTCATTGATTTACAGTCGCTCGGAACGGTGGAGGACCTGGCGGCGGAGCTGATGCGCGTCGGCAAGGACCCCGGCTTCTTTTACGTTGTTGGGCACGAGCTGGGCGACCACGTTGCGGCCGGCATGTTTGCCCTCGCCCAAGCCTTCTTCAACGCACCCCTCGAGGACAAGCTGGCATTCGCGAATGGGAGTGGCGATCTGGTCAGTCTGCACGATTTCCAACACCTGCCCTGCTAGTCTTGTTCGAGACGCCATGAGAGATGAGATGTGATGACTGTTGGATCGCCGATCGGTTTGCTGACCGCGGCTGTGTCGACATCTAGGGTTACACCGGCCTGAGAGAAGAGACGTAGGTTGCGCCTACATCTGGCAACCCCCCCCCCCCCCTGTAAGCTGCAATGCGCTGAGACGTTACGTTGAAAACCAGGTTGTCAGGCGCCGGGCCAGGGGATGTCAAAGAATCCTTCTATCTTTCAGACCCCGGTAGGGCTGCACAGCCTCTCCCAGCAGGGTTGGAAAGCGGCCGTGAGAGGATGGCGGCATTCTTCGCTGCCTGCGACGGGTTGGCAAAGACTCTATTTGAAGGACTCGCGGTTGGTCTGGGCGTAAGTTGAACCCTTGGAGACGAAAAAAGAGAGAAGGAAGTAGTCGAGAACCCAATGGTCCAGAGCTGAACTTTTGCTCAGATGCCAAGAGACTTTCTGTCCAAAGCCCACACAGGCGAGAGTTGCCGCATGCGTCTCATCAACTATCCTCCGGTATCCCAGCTTTCCTCCTCCGATGGCCCGACCTCTGAGGAATCGGAAGACATCCGCGCAGGCGCACACTCGGACTACGGCTCCCTAACGCTGCTTTTCCGCCAGCCATCGGATCAAGGTGGGTTGCAGGTCTTGCGGGACGGAGCATGGATCGATGTGGCATGCCTGCCGGACGCCATCGTCGTCAACATTGGGGATGCCCTCGAGTTTTGGACCGCGGGGAGGCTGCGGTCTACCATGCATCGCGTGGCTTTCCCGAGGACTGCGAGGGAGAATGTCGGGAGGTTGAGCATACCAGTGTTCATCCAGCCTGACCGTCATGTCATACTGGCGCCGATCAAGAGCGGAGACGAGCCGTTGAGGACAGGGCAGGGGATTGGCGCCGAGTTCTTGGAGGTTTTGCGGCGAAAGGGATACGAAAACGCCAAGCCCGTCACAAGTTCGGAACACCTGAACAGAAGGATACGAGCCACCTATGCGAAGAATTGATGAACATCGCGTGTATGGAACATTGACGATGACAAATCCGGCATAGGAGCAAACATTTCCTCCATCACATGGACATTCAGAAAGAAATTAGCAGAGCAACATTCCCTATGATTTGGGTTGCTTTCTCACTTGCATAAACTATCGGTAAATGGTAACAGTGTAGCGGAGGAGGTATAGTGCGTCTCGGCTGGTGGTCTAGATCATTATTGGAGTTTAACAAAAGATAATAGCTATATTGCTTTTAATTTAATAAATTCTTACTAGAATATATGAAACTAACCGCATCAAGTAGACGCTCAGGAGGCTGATACTGACTGTATTCTGTCTAATCTATAAGTAATGAGAAGGCTCGGCACCTTCCACTGTGGCGTACAAAGCCGTTATAGCTCCCGCAAGGTCATTGGGAAGATACTATGAGACCACAGGCGTTGGAAGTATTCAGCGTGAGAAAGCAAATCGCACGATCTTTTTCTGTAGTCTTTTGATATTCAACTTTTGTCAGGCATCTTGTTGGAGGGGGGGGGGGGGATAGTGAGTACTACCCGATGTTAAGCTAAGTGGACCATTGTTTGTGTCAAGTGGTTATCTGCTGACACCATTTAACCCATCTGGGTACTGTATATCATGCTGTCTTTTCCAGGGGCTCTCACCTCCCGGCTGGGTTACCGAATGTGACCTCAAATCCATATTCCATAATGCGGTCGATGGCGTCTTCGGTGCGCTGTAATTGACCAAACCGAGGTCACAACTGCAGCCTATATTACCCATTTTTTCGTATAGTGAGTTGAAACTTATTCCTGCTTAATGGTACAATTCTCGCTGTTTATAGAGCCGCTATTATATACTTAGCAGCTCTGAGGGCGCTAATCAAAGACATTCACTCCGCTACCATCCACATCCATCAGCATTGATTGCTGATGGGGAAGGTAACGGAGCGCCCTTATGTTAGAGGACGGGGAATCAAGCATGAGTCAACGGGAAGGATTGAAGATGACGTAGTGGTATAATTTGGCTCGTTCGGGTTCGCAGGGCGACAGTGGTAATCCAACGTGTTGAGGGGTTCCCCGACAGACATGTGCGCCCAGCCAATAGAGAGTAGATACTCGCTCCGCATCGGTCATCACTGGCGCATTCAGTGCGACGACGTTATTGGACTGAGATGAGAGGTGTTTGGCCATAGCTAAGCCAGCTGGATGGCGGCCTTACCGACACCGCCAGCCGCCGCGTGGATCAACAGTGTAGGCTTCTGGCCGCGTCTTACACGATTTTCTAATCCGCCGATTTCATACTGTTGGTATTTCAGGTGAGATCAATCCATTGGTAATATCGTCGCGACGGTGGAAATTTTGCTAGTGGATTGATAAGTGAAGAGAGAAGAAAGTGGAAGTTGCTGCCGGCAGCCAAAGGTGAGGGGGTGTCTGGCTGCCTTGCCCCTTTCTGCCTGGCCATATTCCAACACATACAGACAGGCATAGGCTGTCGTGTACATGATCAAAATGACGGCAGCCTCGGGAAAATACTGGTTTGCGAATACCTTCGCAAGGGTGCCCTCTGCGCCTTTGCCATAGGTCGCGAAAGCGCCGTCGAAGACGAAGTCAAGGATATGATCGCCAGGCTTGGAGCGAGTCACTCCCGACCCTAATCTGGTGACGATATCAGCAGCCTCGAGGCCGACAGGCGTTTCCTGGATCTTGCCTAGCATCACAGCCTAGTCATTGAAGTTGACGGTAATAGCTATAGTCTAGAACTTAACCTTATGATCTTCTAGAGGAGTTACATATGGGTGTTTATTAGTAAAGTATAGTAAGCTTGATAGGCTAACTTGTTAAATTTAGAGTTACGAAAGACAGCTTATGCCTACCTGAAAAGTAACCTTACATATAGTATTATTAAAAGTCTATATGATACACCGTGTTATATCAGAAGCCTTAACAAGTTATGGAATAGTAACTAATCTAATAATAACCTTATATGAGGTTCTATAGGCCTCCTTCTTAGATGAGATGTATGTGTTAATCTTGAGGACTGAGCCTGTATGGTGTCTGCACTCTCTTAAGACTGGAAAGTGAGGGTAATTCGACCTTGGGTCTTTCCAAACGAATGATTGCGGCAAAGCCGTTGGCAAGAGCAGTGTCGGGAGACTCTTCTTTGTTATTTAACCCACAGAAGCCGTTTCCCGGCCACCTTGGGGTTCACAGCCGCCAAGACCTTCTCGACAGCCGAAGCGAGCAGAGGCTTTTCCAGCTCTGTGAGAGGGATGCAAGTACTCTACGAGACCTCTTGTTGACTAGCTACCGCTGTGAACTGAGCATATTTTTCAATAGTAGCAGACTTGACTATGTCGCCCTTTTCAAGCAAGCAAGATGCCAGTCTTTCAGCCACGAGATTTTGGGCATCTGAAGAGATACCGCCAACAACATAGTATGTCCCAGAGGTTAGCATCCCGTTGCTGCACTCGTGCGACGGAATACTCGAGATATCGACACCGGTGAATCCGTTTTGGCTCACGCGGGTGCCCCAGATTCTTGCCACAGCCTTATTCCGTGCCTCTGTCAGGATGAGCTTACCCTCGGGTTTGATGAGCCTCGAGAAACTGCCGAAAACTCTGTCGATGTCGGCTCTGGGTATGGCACTGATGATCGTAAGTAGGACATCCTACGATGCCAACTCAAGACCCTGGGAAACCGCGTCGGACTTGCCATCGAAAACCTTGAAGATTAATATTTTGGAGGCTCTGCCCCATTCATAACCCGGATGGAGTCGCGGCTTCTCGCTGCCATGGATAAGTCTGATTTCAAGCCTTGACAAGTTTATCATTAGTAACAGCCTTACAAAAAGTGCTCCGCAAACCCACCGGCTTTCAGCACATGAGTGCTACATTTCATGGGTTTTCATGACTCAACGGCTCTCCATCAGTAACCCCCCCTAGCACACAAAGGAAAGCCTGCGCGGGCTTAGTTGCTGTATTACGGAGTAACGTCCGGTAAATGTTTGCTAATCATTGCACGCTCTATATGAATGCATAGATGACTGGATTAAGTAGTGGCATCGTGCAGCTAAATCGCGCGTCAATGTTACTAGTCAAGCAGTTAGAGTCGGGGACCCCGATATTAGGGATTCAAGAGATATAGATAAATCTTTGATCCGTCAATATAGCTTATTTTTGTTCCTAACCATAGGTCAGGATCGTTAATAATCTAAATTAGCAAAGGTGCCGGGCCGTCGGCAAGGGCGACAATAGGGTTCAAGGTCGGAAATTACCGGAAATTAGCTATATAGACGCATATTAGTTAGAGATTAGATGCAGTATCTTACTAAAACAACTCTAAATATTTAAAATACTATTAACTACCTATCTCAGTGGACAGCAAACAATTCATTATAGCTAATAGATACCTCTAGTCTTCTGAAGGAAATTTTACAACTACTTTATTACATTCTACCTTCTATATATTCTTATCACACATAACCCCTCTACAGCAACATTGCCTCTTTTTGTTCTTCTCTCACTTAACTACAATGAAGATTACTGCTTTCTTAGCACTTACAGCACTTGCATCTCAGGGTGCTCTTGCAGTTGCAGTCCCTCAAGATCCTGCAGTTATAGTCCCTGAAGCAGACTTGGAGAAAAGGGATTGGGCGGCGCAATACAGATGCTAGTGAGTAAATTTATAGGCTATCTGTTGTAACTTTTTTTTCATATAAACTAACATCTAATAGCTGTTATGGCTTCTGGGGGGTTAAAAGCAAACGCCAGACCAAGGAGGCCTGTAACTATAAAAAAGTGAAGGGAAGATTTTACGATGACGATCCAGAGTTTTGCTTTGTTGAGAATAGTGCTAAAGCAAGGGAATTTGAAATAGTAAGTCAGTTACTCTTTACTTTGTAAAACTTTTACTAATAAAGATAAAAAGAGATGTGAACTAGAAATAAACGCCAAGTGCGAATACATGGGGAGGTAGTTTGGGGGGTGGGGTATTTAGTAGGTAGGGTAGAAGTTTAGGAGGGGGTTTTACGGGGATGCAGTGGGGGGGTATTGCAGATGTATCAGCCTTAGCATTAAAAGCTCCTCCTAGAGTTTTCATACACCATCACGCCAAGGAGTGCGAGGTCGGTGAATCTTATCCGATCAGTCGATGCGAAACATCTGTATCATGCCTGTGACTAGAGGTTATTTTGTTTCTAATTATAGGTCAGGATCGTTAGTAGTCTAAATTAGCAAACGTGTCGGTAAAGATAACAACAGGGTTAAGGCCGTAAATTACCGGAAATTGCCTACGTATATTAATTAGAGATTAGATATAAAATCTTACTAAAAAATTCTAAATATTTAAATATTTAAAATATTACTAACTACCTATCTTAGTAGACATTAAGCAGTTTATTATATATAATTAGTGTCTCTAGTCTTCTAAAATAGGAGAGTTTATAACTAGGTACTTAACTACATCTTACCTGCTACCTATGCTTATTTTCCGTAACCCTTCTTCAGCAATATTGCCTCTTCCTTTTGTTCTTCTCTCACTCAACTACAATGAAGATCACTGCTTTCTTAGCACTTACAGCACTTGCATCTCAGGGTGCTCTTGCAGTTACTGTCCCTCGAGACAAAGTGCCTAAAGGGCACTTAAGGAAAGGACAAGCGCCTATGAGGTGGAAATGCCAGTGAGTAAATTGTTAGGCTATCTGTTTTAACTTTCAATATACACTAACATTTAATAGATGTAGAGGCCACTTTTCTTGGAAGGAACAAGAAACTAGGGATGCATGTGACCACGAATATGTGAGGGGAAGATGGTACCGCGGTGACGAGTGGTGCATTATGGATGGGCCTTTTCAAGCATATAATTTTCTTACGGTCAGTCAGCCACTTCTTACTTTAAGGAGCTTTTACTAACGAAGATAAAAAGCTTTGTGAAATGAATAACAGATGCGAAACGACGAGAGATTGGCGTTAAAGTTCACAAAAAGATAACCAATAATCCTTAATTAATTTATTAATTTATGCACTCGAGTCATGTCTATATTGCCTATAACTTGCTGCTGTTGTGCGTGTGTATAGGCGTATTGCCACTATTTGTAGCCTTTTGGTAGGCGGAGCAGTTTTCTAATAAGCGCCTAAGGCAGACAGCCAGACGATTAACCCCGCAACATCTGAGGCTGCCTGAATAGCCCTACAGCGCACTCCCGGGCCATCTTCTGGTAAAGTGTAGGCAATATAGCGGCGACTAGAAGAGACCTAAGCTAAAATAGGTAAAGTCTATAGGTAAATACTAACGTTATTTCTAAATTTCCTAGTCTAAACCTTTTGATGTGAAGCCAAACTCCTAAGCCTTTGAGCGTTTCGAATGCGCTTCCTTATCTCGGACCATTTGCGGAGAGAGTCTGCCCAGGCCAGTACTTAGCGGATAAAACCCTCTTCATCGTGCACTATTGCACGTCTCTTAGCGACATTTGACATTGAGAAGGCTGTGGACAAGTTGGGAAACAACATTGATCCAGATATTCATGCCACGAGCGGCTTGGTTATTCGCCTCTTAGAGTTTTCGTACATCACGCCAAGGAGTGCGAGGTCGGTGGATCTTATTCGATCAGTCGATTTGAAGTATCTATATGATGCTGATGATGCTGGACTTGTCCACAATGTTTTAGCAAGCTGATTAGGAACGTAACTAGATTCCATATTTGTCGTTGTTGTTGTTATTGTTGTTATTGTTGTTGTTGTTGTTGTTGTTGTTGATATGTTTAACGCTAGGCCGTTTTTATAGAGGGCAAAAGGCGCCTAGGGTAACTAGCTTCAGTATATATAATGTGTCATCGTAGTCTTCTAAACTAATGCAACCACCTGTAATATCATCTACTAACTGTGTCTAGTAATTTAAGTAGAATCAGTTTGTGCTGTTAAGTGCCTAAAGGCTCTTCTGTGTCCTAGACCTATACAAACTCCCCTATTAAGGTCCCTGCCTTTATAGGGTCCCTTAAAGGGGGATCTATATGTTTATTTATATAATACTAATAGTGTTGAATAGCCTTTCTCTGTGTATATAGGGAGTAATCTATATAGTATAATCGTACTATATAGATAAAAGATAAGGTAAACTAAAGATATATTATTCTATAATTATCTTCTAAGTTTAAGATATTATCTTCTATACGTGTCCTTTATACCTAAAGTGCCTAACTTATATAGATAGTAAATCTTAGTTTTATATATCTAGTTCTATTATAAGGTTTATATAAGCGTTACTAATTATAATAGCCTATTACTAGTTATAATCTTACTTATTCTTATCTTTATATAATTACGTTAGAAGTACTATTCTAACACTTATAACTTTTTCTTTTATTATAATTATATAGTCTCTTACTTAGGCTAATTAGGCTACGCTAATTATTCCTAAAATAACCTTAAATATAATTAGTAGGTTATACTACTAATTATTATATAAAATATATAACTCCTACTTAAATAATTTACCTTTTTAAAAAGAAAGTAATATTTTAAAAATATACTGTTTTTATATATACCTTTACTTTATTAAAAAGTAAGGTTATATATAACGTAACTAAAAGATAAGTTAGTACTCCTTTTAAAACTTTATCTTTTATTCCTAATATTACTACCTAAAGGAGTAGTAATACTGTTACGTAATAGATAATTATTTATCTATTATTTAATAGAGAATTATTCCTTTATGCTTTAGCTAGTAATTAACTAGCATTTACCTATATATTCCTAGTTAATCTATAGAGAATTACTAGAGAATTCCTAGAGAACGTTCTGCTAACTCTCTAACATTTTCCTAACAGTTTACTAATAATAGTTAGGAAACTCTCTTTAGCTATTTCTTAGAGAATAACTAAGTAAATATATTATAAATAGAAGTATCTTAATATATATCTATTTTACTTATACTAAAGTATAATAAATAGTAGTATTACTATTATCTATTACTAAAAGCTATTATTACTAATAACTTCTAAAGATAACTAAGAAGAAAAAGAAAGTAAATATACGTTTAGCCTCTCTTTAGTACTAACTATAAATAATTAAACGTAGGTTTAGCTTTTATAGTATAGTAAATAGGAAGAAGATAAAAGAAATTCTATGTTTTTTTCTATCTCTTCTACTAAATTAGTTTTAGGTAGATAAAGTAAAAGAAACCGTTTATTTAAGTTAATAGAATCTTCTCTATTAAGTACTTAGTTATTATTTAAAAAGTTATTATAAATTCTATTAAATCCCTACTAAGTAGCTTAACTTAATATTACTTACCTATAAAATTACTAGAAGTTTAATAAAGCCTTTATACTAGCCTTATACGCTTTTTTAATAGTAACTTAATAAAAGCTTTATATAGAATATAACTTTCTAAATAGATCTTAGAATTTTCTAATATCTTAGCTAATAAATTTAGCCTAATATAAAGATTTAATTTAATCTTAAAAAAAGTCTAAAAAAGCTTTTTTTAAAACTATTTAAAAAGAAATCTAATATAAAATAAAAAATATACGTTAATAAGAATCTTTATAGTTAGACTCTTTATAAGATATATTAAACTAAAGTTTAGTAACTAAAGATAAGAATATAGAAAACCTTTAAAATAATATAACTTATAATATTAGTAAAATAATAGAAAACTCTAATAGTAATTCCCTACCTCCTAATATAATTATTTAAAACTCTTTAGTAAAATAAAATAAATAAGATAAAGAGAAAGAAGTTAAAGATAACCTCTTACTATTATATAAAAAAAGTAAATATAAAGAGAAACTTTATAATTCTTTCTCTAGAGAAACCTTTATATCTATTTTAGCTATAGAAGTAAACGCTTTTTAAGAAGAACTATAAAAGCTAAAAAGTAATTAAATTACTAAGTCCCTAACTTTAGAAAAACTAAGGAAGTATAGACTTTATAGATATAGAAAAAGAGGAAGAAGTAAAGGAAAGTAGCTAACTACTAATCCTTACTAAAGAAAAGGTAGAAACGCTTTAGAAACCCCTAAGGAATTACTAGCTAGTTCTAAAGATAAAGATATATAAGCGTATTATAATAAAGAAAAGCTATTAGGTTAATTTAGATTTAAAGTAAAAGAAATAAGATAGTTTAATCTACCTAGCTTATTTATAAAAAATAATAATAGCTATCTTATTAAAATAAAAACTATATAGATAAATATATACTATTTTCTAAATTTTATCTAAAGATATATAAATATATTATAAGATTATTAGCTAGTAGTTATTCTTAACCTCTATTTATACCTAAAAGGAATTACTAATAAATAGTATTTTAGGGATTTAAATAAGAATAACTATAAGGATCTTTAAGATTTAAAATAAAGACTTAAATTATAAATATATTTACTAGTTAAGCGATTTAAGATTCCCTATAAAGTAGTAAAGTAAAAGCTTTAACGCCTAAAATACATATTTAAAGATATTAAAAACCACGTTAATATATATTACTTTACTACCTAAGTAAAATAATTAGTATTAGTAGTAAAAGAACTAAAAAGTTACTACTTATCTCTTATTTATAATAAAATAAATATAAATCTTATCTTTAGGATACTATACCTAAATAGAAATATAAAACGTATAAAATAGCTATAGTATTTAACTTTATACTAATAAAGATAAAGAAGAAACGTTAAATATAGTATATAGAAAAGGTTACTAATAGAAAAGACTATTAAAACTAAGTAACTAGCTATAAAATAAATAATAGAATAAATTCCCTCTTAGAAAAACTAAAAATACTACACTATTAATAGGAAATCTACTAAGTATAAAACCTATAACCTAGTAAGAGACTATACTAAATTAGAAATAAAAGAGCTATAGGATTAAAAGAAGCGTTTACCTTATACCCCTTACTAAAAAGTAGGTAATAAAAATATAAAACCTATATAGGATATAAAATCTTTATAACTAGTTTATAAATACGCTTCTAAAGATAATAATAACTATAAAGAAGAGTATATTAATATAGAAGCCTTAAATAATAATAGAATAATTAACGTTACTACTTAAGAACTATAAGATAAAGGATACTTAGTAGTTAAATCCTATTTTACTAATAAAACTAGTAAGAATTTACTATAATCTAGTTTAACTAAAATATTTAATAGTAGCTTTAACTTAAATAAATCTATTAATTTTATATTAGAAGGCACTTTTAAAACTAACCTATAGGCTATACTAAAACATAAAGACTTATATTACTTATTATTATTATATCATAACTATAGTACTATAATAGATAAGAAATAGAAGTAATAGGTAAAATATACTTTAAAATATATAGTAAAATCTAATAACCTACTAGAAATAGCCCTATTATATAGTAAACCCTAGGTAAATACTAACGCGTATTAAGTCTTTTATAAGTACTCTTATATAAGAATACTAGTTAATATTAAAACTAACTAAACACTTAAAATGTATATAGACTTTAGATCCTTTAGATACGTTATAAGCTAATAAATCCTAGAATAAATACCTAATTATTCCCTTAATATATCTATTAAGCGTAACCTCTAAGAAATAAGTAGCTTACGCACTATAGGATAGGTAAAGGTTTAAGTAAAAGTATAAAGATAAATTAATAGGAAAACTTATAAAGTAACGCTATATATCTAAAGATAAATAGTTAAAAATTTAGCTATAGGAATTCTACTTAGATAAGAATTTAATATTCTTAATAAGCTAGATATACTAAACTCTAAAGGAGTAGTTTATATTAGTTTTTATAATAATCTCTAAGTCTTTATAACTATCTTTACTAAATAAACGATAATAAAATATAAAGTAGTTTACACTTAAAATACTATAATTCTATCTCTATTAAAAGCTTTTATTTCTATTAACTATATAAAAGGTTTAAAATAAATTTACTTTTATTTAGACCTATATAAAGGTAAGAAATAAATTTAATTATAGGTTAATATCTAGTAGTTATAATTACTAATTACTCTTTTTAACTATTAAAATTATAGTAAAACTATTAGATAGGTAATATTTCTTACTTTTAATATAATATAACGTTTTATTTAAAAGAGCTAAACTATTCTCTTAGCGTTCCTTATAAAAATAAAGAGGCTAACCTAGAAAATCTACTAAAAGACAGTAATATCTTCTAAAAACGCCTTATAAAAGACTAAAAACTTAGAATTAAGTAAGATACCTTAAGTAATTTTATTATAACGCTAGAAGGAGTTATAATTTACAATAAAAACGCTAAGTTTATTAAAAGAATAAGTAAAATTATTAGTAACTTTCTATATATTTAGAAAGTTTTACCTAGTCTTAAGTTAAAACTAGAGGAATATATAATAATTCCTTTTACTAAAAACTACTATAAATATAAACTAAGGTAATAGATATACCTAGCTAGTATTAAAGACTAGGAAATACTAAATAAACTAATAGATAATATATATAATAAAGGAAAACTTATCTAGGTTATAAGACTAACCCTATTTATAGCCTCTATTTTTATAATATAAAGAAATATTAATAGAAAACTAAAGGGTTATATAGTTATTAACTTATAAGCTTTAAACTAAGCTACTATTCTAAATATATACTTACTACTACTATAATCTAAAGTTATATATAAAGTTTATAGTAAAAAATTTATTATAATAGTAGATATAAAAATATTTTTCTACTAATTCCTATTAATTAAAGAATACTAGAAACGCTTTACTATTATTAGTTACTAAGGACTTAAGAAATCTATAGTAGCGCTTATAGGCTTTAAAAACTTACTAGCCTACGCCTAGAGATTTATAGATAATCTACTATAAAAATATAAAGACTTTACTTAGGCCTTCATTAATAATATTATAATTACTTTAGATACCCTTAAAGAATATAAGAACTACCTTTAAATAATTTTTAAAGTCTTTAATAATAAAAATCTATTTATAGTGCCTACTAAATCGTTTATTAGCTTCCCTTTAGTTTAACTACTTAGATTTAAGGTTAATATATTTAGACTTACTAATACTAAAGAAAAGATAAAAGCCCTTAAAGCTATATAATTCCTATAAACTTTAGTAGGTCTAAAGAAATAGATAGGGTCTATAGGGTATTATTATAGGCTACGCTATAATAAGTATAGCTAGGCTAGTACCTACTATAACCTACTATTACTTATAACTAGCTAGGAGGGGCGTGCACACACAACACACATAAGATAAAGGCCTATATAAACCGTACGTTATTTATACTTCCTACTTTCTCTCCCTAGCTTAAATAAATTATATTAAGTTACTATACGCCTATCGTAAGGTAATACTAGCCTATTATATATCTAAGCTTTTAAAATAAAAATAAATACCTTACTAATTATACTATATAATAGGTATGTAATAAAACGCTAAAATACTAATAAGCTATAAAACCTCTCTATTAGCTAAAGTAAAAGCTAAAGTTACAGCTTTAAAGTAAGTAATAGTAAAGATAATATAGGAAATAAGAGAGCTTAAAGTAAAAAGCACTAACCCCTAAGGTATAAGCCTTATAATTAAATTACGTAATAAGGAGTCTTTAGAAGTAGTAAACACTACACCTATAGTAGCTATTATAGTTATTACGCCTATACTAGCTAAAAACTACCTCTAGGTTATTTAGAAACTAATACTAAACCCCCTAAAGTTCTTTAACTGGTACTAAGACTTCTCTATATAGTTACGCTAGATATATAATAAGCTATATATTAATAAAGCGTTTTTTATAATAAAGTAAAAAGCCTAGTACTTTATTAACTCCTACTTAGATATAGCGCTTTAAAAAATAGTATTAACCTACTATAAAATAAAGGGAGCTTAAGTAGATTATAACTCTAAAGAGTTCCTAAAGTACCTAAAGTATACGTATAGTAACCTAAATATAAAAACCTATACGTCTACCTCCTTAATAAGCATTAAGATAAAGGAGTATAAATCCTTTACTACTATCCTCCTAAAGTTTAAATAGGTGTTAGCTAAAGCTAAAGGCTACCTATAGCTAAGTAAAGTATAAATTATACTCCTCTTAAACACCTTTCCCTTCTATATTTAAAGCGTATTAGTAAGCGTCTTACTCTCTCTTACCTTCTATATATATATATAATAAGTAAGTAAAGTAGCCTAAAAGGTTAAAAACCTAGCTAGTAGTATATAGCCTACTTATAAATACCTACTACCCCTAGCGTTAAAGGATACTAATAGAGATATATAAATAATAGGAAGAATAATAGTATATATAGCTAGTAAAGCTAAAGAAAAAAAACGCCTTAAGGTATAGAAAGTATATACTAAAATATACTAGTACTATACTTACTAAAAGATTAAATACCTAGCT
This sequence comes from Colletotrichum cereale, assembly GCA_034509685.1. Lineage (NCBI taxonomy): Eukaryota > Fungi > Ascomycota > Sordariomycetes > Glomerellales > Glomerellaceae > Colletotrichum > Colletotrichum cereale. Next base: position 76,482 of record JASUDE010000094.1, on the reverse strand, counting down.
TATAATTACCCTAATAGTAAGAAAAAAAAGAGTAAGCCTACTTATATAGCTAAAGTAACTACTAAGATTAAGAAGCTTAAGGAAAGTAATAATACTTATAGTACTACTAAAAGTAGAGAGAAGTTAGAAAAAGAATAGCTTTAAAGTAAAATTAGGCTTTAAAGCTAATAAGTAAGAAGTATATAAGATAAAAGAAGTTTTAGTATAAGAGGAGAATAATTAGACTAGCTATACTATTAGATACCTACGTTAATAAAGGATCCCCTACCTAAGCCCTTACTAATACTAGTTATAACACTTATATAATAGTAAATTATAACTTTATATACGCTTAACGCTTCTTATATATCTTTTAATAAAAAATCCTCTTAAAAGGGTTTACTAATAAATTAGTTAGTATAATAGTAGAGGAAGTAGTTATATTTAACTTTAAACTTTATAAATACTACTAATATATATATATATACGTTATATATAGCCTTAATATTAATATATTCTTAGGAAAACCTTAGATAGAATATAACTATACTATTTATAACGCTATAAAGTATACTATTTACTATAGGTAAGTAGACTTTATACTACGCCTAGTTAGTTAATAAGAGTCTATAATAGTATGTAAAATTAAAGCTACTTAAGTAATTAAAGCGCCTACCTTTATAGCTATCTATTATAGGGCTACACGTAAGGATTATACTACTTAATGTAACCTATCTATAAAAAGGATAAGTAAGAACTTATAGGCTTTCTTTTAAATTATAGTAGTTAGCCTTACTAACGTAGAGAAAGCTTTATAGCTAAAGTTAGATAAAAAAGTAAGATAAGCTACTAAGGTTATAGTATTACTATAATAGGTATATAAAGAATATAGTAACTTATTTAACCCTAACACCTTAATAAAAGTGCTACTACACTAACCTAGCTATAACTACTATATAGAATCAGAACTAAAAGTAACCTTACTATAAGGCCCCCTTTATAGTATGTTAAGGGAGGAATTACTAGTCCTAAAGAAGACTTTAGAAGACCTCCTTAATAAGGGCTTTATCTAAGTAAGTAGCTCTATAGTAAGGGCGCTAGTGCTTTTTATATATAAACTAGGTAGTAGGTTACGCTTTTATTATAATTATAAAGCGCTAAATGCTATTATAAAGAAAAACTATTATCTACTACCTTTAATCTTTAAAACGCTTTACTATATAAAAGTAGTAAAGTAGTATACTAAAGTAGATATAGTAGTAGCCTTCTATAAAATATAAATTACTAAAGGTAATAAGTATAAAACTACTTTTTATATATAATATAGGCTTTTTCAATAGTTAGTTTACCCCTTTAGGCTAATAAATACGCTTATAAACTAGTAGTACTTTATAAATAGCTTACTTTAAGAGTTTCTTAACGACTTTATTACTATATACCTTAATAATATCCTTATTTATTCTAATAGGATAAAAGAGGACTATAAGTAAAAGGTTTACTAAGTTCTTAAGAAGCTTTATATAGTAAGGCTTAGCTTAGACGTAAGGAAGAGTAACTTTAGTATAAAGAAGGTAAAGTATATTAGCTTTATCCTAAAAGCTAAAAAAAGCGTTTTAGTAGACCTAAAAAAGGTATATACTATTTATAAGTAGTTAGCACCTTAGTCTATTAAAGGTATAAGAAGCTTCTTAGGCTTTACTAACTATTACTAGATATTTATACCTAACTACACTAAGGTAGTTAAGCTAATAACTTACCTTATAAAGAAAAACGTAGTATTTATATAGTCTATAGAGTATACTACAGCATTTAAGAAGCTTAAGAACCGCTTTATAATAGCCTTACTACTATAAAACTTTAACCTAAATACCCTAACGTTTATAAAGACTAACTACTTTAGGTTTATACTAAGGGGCGCCTTAATATAAGTAAATAATAAAGGTAAGCGCTAACCTATTACTTTTTACTTATAAAAGCTTATACTAGTGTAATATAATTACCTTATCTATAATAAAAAGCTATTAGTAGTACTAAATTACTTCTAAGTATAAAGAGTAAAGTTATATAGTACTAAAAAGCCCTTTAAAGTAATAGTTAACTATAAGTCCCTTAAGTACTTTATAAAAAAGTAGAAGTTAATAAAGCGCTAGAGCTATTAGGCTAAGACGCTTATAGAATATAACTTCTATATTATATACTAGCCTAGTAAAAACGTAAGCGTTCCTAATACACTCTCCTAGCGTAAGTAGGACGCCCCTTTTACATAAGATAATAACTACTAATAGGGATACGTTATCTAAATAATCCTAAATAAAGTGTAACTAGTAATAGTCTACTATATAATAGAGGCGCCTCTAGCGCTACACATAGAGGTATTTAAGGATAAAGAACTATAAGCTTTATAGGCTATAACGTAGGATAGTAATACTATCTTTTAAGTAGTATATATAGCTATCTAATAAGAAGACTACTTACTCCTACCTAGCCTTTAGTTATATATTTAGATTATAGACTACTACCTTAATAATATAAAATAACTTACCTAAAGGGGGAGGATATAGGTGTTAGGTAATAATAACCCTAATTCCCCCTCTAATAGCCTATATACCTAGTTAGTATAATAAAGCTATAACTTAACTATAACTAGGCACCTTAGGAGGAATAGCACCTTAGAGATACTTTTATAAAGGTTTTACTAGCTAGGCTAGTTATAAATAGTATAGCGCTTTATTTATAACTATAATATATATAAGAGTAATAAGATCTAGCGTAATATAAAGAAGGGCTTTTTATAACTATTAAGTATACCTAAGCGCCTAAAAAGCAACCTATTAATAGACTTTATTATAGATCTCCTACTATTTAGCCCTAACTACACTACTAATATATAGGTTATTATAGACTACTTAGGAAAGTTAGTAACACTTAAACTAATAGTAATAATAGATATAGAGGCGTATACTAAAAGATTTCTAGGTTACTATTACTACTTTTATAGTATACTAAAAAGTATTATTAGTAATAAAGAGAGTAACTAAATAAGTAAGTTTTAGCGTAAGTTTTACACACTTATAGGTATTAAGTAGAGACTAAGTACGTTATATTACCTATAGAGTAATAAAGCTATAAAGCGCTTTAACTAAGAGATCTAAGTAACACTATACGCCTATGTAAGTTACCTCTAAGAGGATTAGGCGTATTAAATACTAGTTATATAATTAGTAATTAATAACTATACTACGTTAGTAACTAGGTTAAGCCTTTTCTTTATAAAGTATAGCTACTATATAGACCTTATTATAGTTAAAGAGAGTATATAAAAGGTAATAGATATATATAAAAAGGTTACTAAACGACTTATATAAAAGATAACTAAAGTAACTATAATAGTATAAGTAGTAATAGCTATAGCCTAATAATATATAAAAGAATTAGCTAATAAGTAATAAAGCGTAGCTAAAAGGTTTAAAGTAAGTAATAATATATAGCTATTAATACGTAATTATTACTCTCTATAACTAAATTATAAGCTTAATTAGCTATACTACTATTACTAAGTTACTAAAGTAATTAGCCCCCTTATAGTTAAACTTAATATATTTAGTAATATTTATAACTAATTTTATATAGACCTATTATACTATATTAGAAATAACCCTTTACTAAGCTAAAGAGCCTATAATACGTAGCCTTCCCCCCTAATAGAAGATAGTAAAAAAGAATAGTATATTATAGAAATAATTAGTATATAATAGCGTAGTAAAAAAAAAATAAGAATATATTAGGCGCTAGTACGCTAGGAGGGTTTTACTAAAGCTATATAGAAACCTATTAAATTAGTTAAAAACACTATAGCCTTAAACTCCTTTAAAGAGAAGTATAAACCTATTAATATCTATAATAAAAGTAATATATATATATAAAGAAAAATAAAGATATATAATAAGTAGATAAATAATAAATCTTTATTAAAAGGCTATAGCTTATAAAAAATAACTAAGCCCTATAGGGTAAGTAGTAAAGCTATATAGAATAAGTACGCTTAAAACGTATAAGAGACTCCCCTACTAAAAGTCTCTTAGCTTAAGGGAGGGGCTATAACTAAAGTTAGTAGTAATAAAGTTAATAAACTAAAGATATAAAGTTAGTATAAAGGCTATATAAAAGAGAAAAAAAGACTAGTACTTACTCTCTTAAGAGAGACTAAAATCTCCTTAACTATAATAATAAAGCGCTTACTTTAGGCAGCTATAAGACTACCTAAGTAGGAAGTAACCTTACTATATGTAGCGTTAGTAGTAGTAGTAGTAGTAGTAGTAGTAGTAATAGCTAAGAAAAAGGGAGTAGGCGTAGTAGGCGTAAGGGGTGTATTATTAGACGTACTATAGGCACACTTTCTATATATCTTCTTAGCGCTTTTCTATACCTCTTACTCTAAGTTAGTTATAACCTCTTAAGCCTTAATAGCTAGCTAGAAGGAGGTATACTTTATAAAGCTAGAGGTAGTTAGGGTAGTAGTATAAGTAGTAATAGATATTACCTTATAAAAGCCTAAGAAGGCCTTAAAGATCTAAGTTATATTAGTAAGGCGTAAGATTTATATAAGTAATAAGAGACTTATAGGTTAGTAGCTATAGTTAGACTATATATAGGAGAAATAGTAGTACCTATAGGCGCTAATATTCTCTATATAATAGATAGTAGTAAGGTTATATATAAGGTAGTATATATATAAGAAGTAAGAGTATATATAAAGGATAGTTAGTATATAGGTAGAAGTAGTAGTAAGGGTAAAAGCGTTAGTATAGCGTCTCTTTATAACTAAAAAGCTATAGTTAGCCTTATTAGCTTTATTATTTTTATTATCCTTATTATCCTAACTAGGTTAGTTAACTTACCTAATACGCTTACTAAAAGAAAGTAACTTATAGTAAGAGGGGTAATAGGGTTAAAGACCTTATTATCCTTAGGGGATAGAGAGTAGCTAGAGATAGTAAGAAGCTATCTTATAAGTTAGTAACTAATTAGTAGGTATATATATATATACGTATAGGCCTACGTAAGGATTAGTTTACTTATAGCTATTATGAATTATTTAATTTCTATAATTAATAACTAGTAATTAGTAAAAAAATAATAAAAGCAAAAGGAAAGTATAGTTATATATAGGATAAATACTTATAATATTAATAAAAGGGCTAGTAAAAAAAAAGGAAAAATAAATAATAAGCCTACTAGCCTATAGGATTATTTAGTAGGTAATTTCTTAAGATATAGTACGTAACTATAGAGGGCTAGTAAAGCCCTATAGCATAAGAGGGGAGTACGTATTATAGGCTATACTATAATAAGTATAGCTAGGCTAGTGCCTACTATAACCTACTATTACTTATAACTAGCTAGGAGGGGTATACATATATAATATATATAAGATAAAGGCCTACGCAAACTATGCGTTATTTATACTTCCTACTTTCTCTCCCTAGCTTAGATAAATTATATTAAGTTACTATACACCTATTGTAAGGTAATACTAGCCTATTATAGGTATTTATACTACCTTATTCCCTATTATATAGGATATAACTTACTACTTTAATATCTTAAAACTTTATTATTAGCTAAAGCTTATAAAGAAGAAATTATTAAAGGGGAGAAAAAGAAAAACTTTTATAAAAGGGTAACTATTATCCCTATTGAAATAGAAATATAAAGTTTTAAAGACGTTAAAAGTATACTTATATTAGATATAGTACTTTTCTACTATAACTCTAACTATATACTATTTATATAGTTAAATATATTATATAATTATAGCTATAAAGCTATACTTTTCTATTTAAAAGAAAATACTAAGTAGTTATTAGGAAAACCTATTTTATATATAGTAATTTAACTAATAATATATTTAAGTAAAGCACTAACTTCTATAAAGTAAAAGTACTAGGTTATAGAACTTAAAGTAGCCTATTTACTATAGGTAATCTATAAAACTTATACTATTATAGGCTTAGCTTAGGTAAACCTTACTATTATATTAATAGACTATATATCTATATATAAAGTAATATAATAAACTACCTTATTTACTACTAATAAGAAAAAAGTAAATCTCTAATTAGTCTTAGCTATAGAGTATCTCTTATAATTTAAACTGTTTTATCTATATATTTCTAGTATATTAAACGTAGTTATAAATATACTCTCTTATCTCCTAGATAAAACAAACTTATCTAAAGAAGCTAGAGAACTAAATAAAATTTAGGAAAACGACTATATATATATAGTAACTAATATTATAATTAATAAGGATTTTTACTAATAAATTACTAAAGTATATTAGTAAGACCTAAAGTTTTATAAAATCTAAAAGTAACTAAAAGAACTATAGTATAGATTTAAATTACTATTTACTATAAATTAAAAACTCTTATATTTCGTTAAATTTTCTAGTAAATAAAGGCTTTATATACCTAATAATATTACACTAAAGCTTATTACTATTACTTATAATAAAAACTACTATAGTAGTAATAAATATATATAGTATAAGCTATAAGATAAGTTTCTTATTTATAATCTTATAAGAAAAATTATAAACTACTATAAATACTACTTAGTTTATAGGCTACTAGGAAAAGGTTATTAAAAGCTAATAAAAGCATTATAACCTATTCTTTTACTACTAATTCTATTTTATATAATAATAATAGACTCTATTACTAGTCTTCTAGAAGTCCTATTTAAGAATACCCTATAGTAACTTAAAGGTTTTCTATTATATAACGCGTTACTTATAGTATCTAATAAATTTTTAAAATTAATTATTCTAATACTAGAAAACACTAAATATATACTAGAAAACTAAGCTCAAATACTACTTTACTTTTTATAACTCTATAACTAGTATATTCCTAAAGTAATTATATTAGACTATAATTTAAAATTCCTTTTAGATTTCTAGAAAACGTTATAGTAAGAACTTAATATAACCTTAAAATTCTTAACGTTATACTACTTATAAACTAATAGTCTATTAGAATAAAAAAACTAAACTATAGAAATAGTAATATAGGTATTTACTATTACTTTCCCTAATGAATAATAGACTAATAGTATTATTAGTATATAATTAACTCTAAATAACGCCTACGTAAGCGTAATTAAGACCTCTCTAAATAAAATCACCTATAGAAAGAAAATAAATATACTACTAGATATTCTAAGCGATTTAAATATAGAAATTAACTATACAATACTTTAGAAGGAAGTAAAGCTTTCTATTATAGTAGTATAAATATATATAAAAGAAGTATTTAACTATAAACACTAGTATATTTTATTTTCTCTAGGTAATTTAGTCTATTTAAAACTTAGAAAAGGATATAAACTACCTAGTAATCTATTATTAAAAACCTCCTTAGCTTATATAAAGCTAATAAAAATACTAGAAAAGATTAAAAGACTTACTTATAAGTTAGATCTACTACTAATAATAAATATTTACCTAGTAGTCTTAGTAGCTTATTTAATCCTAGCTAAAGACTTATAATTAGACCTATACTACTAAATACTAGTACTAATAAACCTAGTAGAAATAAATAACCTATAAGTAAAGGAGTAGTAAGATAACTACTAATATTATAAAGTAAAATAAATTTTAAATAAAAGACTTAACTAGTAAGAAAGAGGTAGATCTAATATATAATACTTAATTAAATAGAAAGGATATCTTAGTACTTATAATACTTAGATAAACTTAGACGCTATAGAAGCTAAGGAGTTAATTAAGGAATTTAAGGAATAGTAATAAAAGTTAGATAAATAAAAGTAAAGAATTTAGAAGAAAAAGAAACTATTATTAAAGTAATATTATTAACTAGCTTTAGGAGAAGTTTCCTATAGAATAGAAAGAAAATAATAAGTTATTTATAAATAAAAGAGCTAAAGTAATACTAAATAAGGTATTAATTTAGACTAAAATTCTTTAATAAAACTAAGGGAAATAATAGATAGCTAAAAATACTATTAAAGTGAATATATATAGCGCTTATAGTAAATATAAAGATAACTTACCTTAATATACAGGTAAACTTTACCTTTAAATAAAAAAATACCTAAACTATCTAAGTAACTAGACTTTTTACCTACTTTATATAAAAATAATTTACCTTTTACTTTTTCTAAGGAAATACTTATAGTTTCTTATTTATATTATTTTTCTTTACTAAACCTCTTCTTTATTATCTTTATTAGCTAGTAAATTTATATATAAATCTTATAAATCTACTAGTATTTTACTAGTAAAATTACTTTTTTTCTTTAGTAACTTCTTATTATATAATTTATATTATACCTAATCTCTTTAGTAAAAATCCTTCTACTAACGCTAAGTATTATAAGCTTTTCTCTAATAAATTTATAAAAACTAAAGATAGTTTTAGCTTAACCTTTCTTAGATATTTCTATATACTTACTATATATAGAGGTAAACCCTAAATTATTAACTATAACAAGTTATATAAAACTAAGATTATTAGCTTTTAAAAGAAATACTTAGAATAGCTTAAGAGATTTTACTCTAAAGTAAAGAAGCTAGGCGTCTAAAACTCTAAAGTTAACTTCTTTAACTATATAATTTTTATAAATACCCCTAACTTTTCTTTTACTAAAAATATTAAGGAAGTATAGGCGATTTTTATAACTAATCCTTAGCTAAAGTTTACTAAAGATAATAATACCTTTCTATTTTATAATAACTAGTAGAGATCCTCTAATAACTAGACTTTATAAATTTATATAAATAATATAAATAATAATAAGAAGTAAGATAAAGATAATCTTCTTACTTAGCTAAATACTCTTTAGTATTAGTTAGACTAACTTAAGGGAATTTATAATAAAATAATAAGAAATACTTCTCTTTACTATAATAAAAGTAGCTAATTTATAAGTACTCCTAAAAGTACTAATTTATCTATAGTTATTACTAAGATAATATAATAGATAGAGAATCTTTAGAAGTAAGTTATAAGCTTTTTTAATAATAATTTACCTATAAGTGTCTTATATATATAGTAGACTACTATAAAAACACTAGTGAATTCCTAATTATATAACAGCCTTTTACTAAATCTTCTATTAATAACCTAATACTTATTAAAGAAACTACTATAGTTTTACTAAAGATTAATATTATTCTTAACGCTTTTACTAGTTTTTATACTATTATTAACTAGATTAATAATAGTAAACGCACTAAAGAAGAGGGACTTTAGGTTATACTTTACTTAGTTAAGTCTGTTTTAAATAGTAAATAAGACTTATGTAAATATATTATAAAGCTGTAGTAAACTATAGAGAAATAACTAAAGTCTACTAAAGAAATAGCTAATAAATTACTTATATCTAGTACTAAGGATATTTCTCCTTCTATCTATATCTTCTATAATAAGCTTAAGAGAACGCTATTATAAACACACCTAAATATAAATATATAGCTAGACGTTAAACGCTAAATTACTATTAATTTACCTACGTCTATAAATATTTACTATAAGATAGTTATATAAGATCTTACTAATTACTATAAGTTTTATAACCTACTTATTATTAAATACTAAAATAATACTTTTACTACTATATTTTTTAATAGATATTTTACTATTCTTCCTATATAAGTTATAAAGGGAGTTATTAAATAGATTAAAAAGTGTATAATACTAAATACTATTTATAAAAGACTCTTACTTAAAGCCCTTTTTAGACTTATCTGCTTTAGTTCTTAGCTAATTAGTAAAATAAGACTTATCTCTCTAGATAATAGAGGATTTACTAGTAAAGCTAGTAATAACTTATAGTAGTAAGTTACTAATATAACTATAAAGTAATTACTTACTAAGTGTATTATTACCTTAGGAACTAGTCTACTTTATATATATATATATAGATTTCCTACCTCTTACTAAATAAATAATTATAATTACTAGGAATTAGTTAATAAAAGTAATAACTAGATTAAAGAGTTAGACCTTACTCTTATAGACTACTAGCTTATTATTATAGAAAAGAAGGTAATTAACCTTTTAGTTTCTAACGTTATTTTAGATAATAAGCTAATAGAAACACCTATTATTTAACTAGCGCTTACCTAGATATTATATAAAGTACCTAGATAATTAGTTAATAATTAAGAGAAGTTTAAAAAGGAATTCCTAGAAGTAATTAAGTTTATATAATATTAAACTATTATACTAAAGGTAGATAGTTCTTATATATTTATTATATATAATTTCTATTTTACTTACTTATAATTTATTTATAATTTACTTATACTTTTAAAATAAAAATAGATCTTTAGGTAGGTAATTATTACGTAATAGATAATTATTTATCTATTATTTAATAGAGAATTATTTCTTTATACTTTAGCTAGTAATTAACTAGTATTTACCTATATATTCTTAGTTAATCTATTAAGAATTACTAGAGAATTCCTAAAGAACGTTCTACTAACTCTCTAACATTTTCCTAATAGTTTACTAACAATAGTTAGGAAACTCTCTTTAGCTATTTCTTAGAGAATAACTAGGTAAATATATTATAAATAGAAGTATCTTAATATATATCTATTTTACCTATACTAAAGTATAATAAATACCTTTATATAGTAGTAATATATAAACTACCTTTTTTTACTCTTCTTTTTTTTCTTTTTCTTCTCCTCTATATATATCGTTTTATATATTAAAATCCTTAACTTTCTTTATATAAAAACTCCCTTTTTTCTTAATCTTTTTCTACCTTATATATTACGTAATAGATAATTATTTATTTATTATTTAATAGAGGATTATTTCTTTATACTTTAGCTAGTAATTAACTAGTATTTACCTATATATTCCTAGTTAATCTATTAAGAACTACTAGAGAATTCTAAGAGAATATTCTACTAACTCTCTAACATTTTCCTAAAAATTTCCTAATAATAGCTAAGAAACTCTTTTTAGCTATTTCTTAAAGAATTACTAAGTAAATATATTATAAATAGAATTATCTTAATATATATCTTTTTTACTTATACTAAAGTATAATAAATAGTAGTATAACTATTATTTATTACTAAAAGCTATTATTACTAATAACTTCTAAAGATAATTAAAAAAATAAAATAAATAAATATATATTTAGCCTCTCTTTAGTATTAACTATAAATAATTAAATATAGGTTTAGCTTTTATAGTTTTAGTAAATAAAAAGAAGATAAAAGGAATTCTATTTTTCTTTTATCTCTTCTATTAAATTAGTTTTAGGTAGATAAAGTAGAAAAAGCTATTTGTTTAGGTTAATAGAATCTTTTCTATCAAGTACTTAGTTATTATTTAAAACGTTATTATAAATTCTATTAAATCCTTACTAAGTAGCTTAACTTACTACTACTTACTTATAAAATTATAAAAAGCTTAATAAAGCCTTTATACTAGCTTTATATACTCTTTTAATAGTAACTTAATAAATGCTTTATATAGAATATAACTTCTTAAATAGATTTTAAAATTTTCTAGTATCCTAGCTAATAAATCTAGCTTAATATAAAGATTTAATTTAATCTAAGAAAAAGTCTAAGAAAGCCTTTTTTAAAACTATTTAAGAGAAAATCTAATATAAAATAGAAAATATACGTTAATAAGAATCTTTATAGTTAGACTCCTCCTAAGATATATTAGACTAAAGTTTAGTAATTAAAGATAAAGACTTAGAAAACCCCTAAAAAAATATAACCTATAATATTAGTAAAATAATAGAAAACTCTAATAGTAATTCCCTACCTCTTAATATAATTATTTAAAACTCTTTATTAAAATAAAATAAATAAAATAAAAGACAGAAAGTTAAAAATAACTTCTTACTATTATATAAAAAAGGTAAATATAAAAAGAAACTTTATAATCTTTTCTCTAAAGAAACCTTTAGATTTAATTTAGTTATAAAAGTAAACGCCTTTTAAAAAGAACTATAGAAGCTAAAAAGTAATTAAATTACTAAGTTTCTTACTTTAGAAAAACTAAAGAAGTATAGACTTTATAGAAGTAAAGAAAAAGGAGGATATAAAGGAAAGTAGCTAACTACTAATCTAATACAGTTAAAAATAGGTAATAGATTAGTTAACTAGCTAATAGCTAAGCTATAGCTAGTAGTACTAGCCCTTATAGGCTAGCGCTAGGTAAGGCTTCTATAGACTAACTATAGGCTGGCTAACTAGTAGATTATAGTATCTCTAGTAGGATCTATAGCTAAGCTAAGTAATTTATAATAGCTACTTTATCTTATAATAAGTACTCCCTCTAAAATAAAATAATTATTATATAGTAATTATATATAGAAAATAGGAAAGAAAAAGAAATATAATAGCGTTATAAAGTAATATAGTGTAAAGGTAAAGTAAAGTAGAAATAAGTAAAAGTAAAGAAACTAAATAATAGTCTTAAATAAAGTAGATATTTATAAAATATAATAATAGTAGAAGTAACTAATCTAACTATATATTTTAGGCTTCTATAGCGCTATTCTAGCTACTATAGAAAGAGTATACCTAAGCGGTTAATATTTATTATTATAGTTACTATTATTACTATATTCCTTAGAATATAGGTTAGCTATATAATTAAGTAGCTACGTATTAGTCTACTAGTAAGTAGTCTACTAGTAAGCTAGCTAGCTATTAATATATAGGCTAGCTAGGTAGATATATAGGCTAGCTAAGTAGATATATAGGCTAGCTAGGTAGATATATAGGCTAGCTATATAATTAAGCTGCTACGTATTAGTCTACTAGTAAGTTAGCTAGCTAGGTATATATATATTTAGCTAGCTAGTTAGCTAGCTAGGTATATAGATATTTAGCTAGCTATATATATAGATATTTAGTTAGCTAGCTAATTAGCTATTAATATATAGGCTAGCTAAGTAGATATATAGGCTAGTTAGATAGATATATAGGCTAGCTAGGTAGATATATAGGCTAGCTATATAATTAAGTAGCTATATAGTAGTCTATTAGTAAGCTAGCTAGAGGTTTTTAATAGCTATAATATATATCTTTATAGGCTAGCTAGGCTAGCTAAGCTAGCTAGACTAGTAATATAAGCGCTTTAGTAAAGGTAGTCCCTAAGGTAGTAGGTGCTAGTAGTAGTAGTAATATATATTTTAGTAGCTATTACTATATTTAGGCTTTATCCTTAGCTTTATTACTTAACTTTATTTTTATATATAAAGCCTAAATAGCTAAGTTAAACTTTATAGCTAAGAAGAGGACTAGTAATACTAGTAATATAGATTATTCTATTATAAGTAGGCTAGCTAGGGTTTCTTAGCGGCTATAACATGTATCTTTATAAGTTAGCTAGGCTAGCTAGGCTAGCTAGGCTAGCTAGTAATTATTCTACTTAAGATAGTAGAAAAGGGCGTTTTATAATATAAAGTCTTAGTAGTAGATTTAGTAGTAAAATAAAGCTTTATAGCTACTTATAAAGATATAGTAAAATAGTGCGTTTTTTAAGGGAAATTAGGTACTATACTTTTAGTAGGGCTTTAGCTAGTAACTCTATTACTATTATCTCTTAAGTGCTTTAATTAATAGTAGCTTTAGTAGTAGTAGATTTAATAGTATAATAGGTAAAAAAGAGAGTAAAGAAGGGTAGTAAAAGTAAGGTTGTTAAAAATAAGGTTATTAAACGTAAGGGTGTTAGCTAGAGGGATATTAGCTTTAGCTAGGTAGGTAGTTATTATAGCGTAAGCTATAGGTAAATAACTTTACTAGTAGGTATGTATTAGTAGCTAATTAGTAAAGAAATATAGGCTTTTAATTAGTTATAATTAAAAAGAAAACTAACTAAATAGCTCCTCTTAATAATAGTTAGCGTATTTACCTCTTATTATAAATTTAATAGTAGTAAAGGGTTAATATCCTATAGTATTATAACGTAGGTTATACTACTACTTAATATAGTTAAAAATAGGTAATAGATTAGTTAACTAGCTAATAGTTAAGCTATAGTTAGTAGTACTAGCCCTTATAGGCTGGCGCTAGGTAGGGCACTTATAGACTAACTATAGGCCGGCTAACTAATAGATTATAGTATCTCTAGTAGGATCTATAGCTAGGCTAGATAATCTATAATAGCTACTTTATCCTATAATAATAGACGTCTATAGATAATTTATAAAGTATTATAAACACCCTAGGGAATCCTATAGTCTTTAATTTAGTTTTAATAATAATAAAGTATTTATTCTCTTAATAAAAGTAATAATAACTTATAAAAAGGCCTTTAGTTTGTTTTTCTTTATTAAGATATATAGTTTTTATAATAGTTTTTACTAAAATTACTACGTTTATTTTTCTCTTTAAAAGGAGGAAAAAGCGTTTACTTATAATAGGTAGTTATACCTTCTTTACCTTTAATAGCTAGTAGCTAGAAAAAGGTATATTAACTTACTTACCTACTAACTTTTTACTTTTTTTTTATATACTATTTATTATAAATATAAACCTTATAATTCTTTTACTTTTTACTACCTTTTATACTTCTATTTACTACTTTCCCTTTACCTATTATAAAGTAATATAATAAGACTTATACTTCTTTCTTATATACTTTACTAATAACTACGTAGTAAGCTACTATAGTAGATCCCTAGCGTTTTTTACTTATTCCTAATAATCCTATAAACTAAGATAAAATTAACTTTAACCCCTTTATTAATAATAAGACTACTAAGGCTACTAACTAAACCTAGACTTAGTAGTTATTACACCCCCTAAAGTCTACCTTTAAATTAGTTAATATCCCTACTACCTAAAGAACCTCTTCTACTAAAAACTAACGCTATATTAATAACTATAATACTATAGACACTATAGTTATTAATACTAATAAGGTAAATACTAGCTATAATAAGGACTTTAGTAATAACTCTAAGTTATTTATCTCTTTTACTAATACTAACCTTTATAATATACCTTATAAAATAAAAGAAGATACTAAGGAAACCTTATAATAGATTAAAGACTATAAGGCTAAGCTAAAGTATAAGAAATATATAAAGCGTTACGTATTTAAGGTTACTTACTATAAAATAGTTAATAAGTATATTTATACTATAAGTAGTAGCTTTAATAGTACTACTCTTACTAAGATCTATAGTAATATAAAGACTAAAGCCTATATTACGCTAGGTATACTAACTAACTTAGTAACCCTAAAGAAAAATATAAGTAAGACTATTAAGAAGAACACTTCTAAAACTACTAATAAGAAGAAGTCTAATATCTCTAGTTACACTAAGGCTATTAAGCGCTTTAAGGAGGTAGTTAAAGACTATACTAATAACACCCTTATCTATAAGATTTAGATTTAGCTAAAGGATTTCTATAACTATTATAAGAATAGTATTACTAACTAATATACTTCCCTTTTATCTAATATATACTTCTACTAAATAGTTACTACCTTTATAAAAAATATACTTTCTAAATATAAAGAAAATAAGCTTTAGTTTAATAATTTTCTCTTTTATATAGTATTAATTAGCTTTACCTTTATATATTAAGTTAAATAAAGTAACTTTAAGGTTATAAGTACTTTTTTACTACTTTAGTAATTAAACTTAATTTCTATTTTAAAGATTATATATATATATAATACCTAAAGCTAAACTATTCTCCTTAATATAATTTAAGACTATATTACTAATCTAAATATAAAAGTTAATAACTATATTACTAAAGCTAATATTACCTATAAGATTACTAATATAGTAGTAGCTACTACTAAGTCTTATAAGCTAGTTATTAAGAAGTACTTTAATAGTATTTACTAAATTACTAAGAATCTATATAAGAAGGCTAAGAAATTTAAATATCTAAAGGCCTTTATTAATAGCTTTAACTATTAACTTTAGAAGCTAACTTAGAAGGTTGCTTTACTTAATAAGAAGGCTAATAACCTTAATACCCTTAATAAGTTTAAAGGTAATAAGTTTAAAGCCTTAGTTAATAAGGTTACTAGTATAAAAGAGAAACTCTTTAATACTATTAGAGATACCTATACGCTTACCTTAGCTTCTTAATCTACTTACACCCTATTAGTTATAATTCCCTAGCGTACTACTAAGTATATATACTAACCTAACTTACTAGCTACCTTAGCTTAAGGTAGTGGTAAGAAGTACTATACTATAGGAATTAATTTTAAAGATAATAAGTAAAAAAGGAATATATAGAATATAAAAGAAAGGTAATAAATAATATAGTAGATTAATAGTAACTTTTTTTTTTATATTTTAGTATACTTAGGATAAGTGTTTCTTTTAAAGGGGTGTATTTATTATAGAATAAAGTAGATAGATAGGCTAAAAGAGGATATCCCTATAGGTATATATATATTTATATACTTATAAAGTATATAATCCTTTATACTATTAACCTCTTTTAGTAGGAGGGTTAACTATAATAATACCTTACTTCTAAGACTTACTTTTTATTTTATAACCTTTATTTAGTTTCCTTATTATTACTTACTTCTATTATTCTTTACTTTTATACTACGTTACTTTATAAAACGCTATTATAATACTTTACTACTATTACAGCCTAACTATTCTTATTAGATCTAGAATAGCTACTAAAAGGGCTATGTTACTAAGGCTATTAAGCGCTTTAAAAAGGTAGTTAAAGACTATACTAATAACACCTTTATCTATAAAATTTATATTTAGCTAGAGGACTTTTATAACTATTATAAAAATAGTATTACTAACTAATATACTTTCTTTTTATTTAATATATACTTCTACTAAATAGTTACTACTTTCATAAAGAATATACTTTCTAAGTATAAAAAGAATAAGCTTTAGTTTAGTAACCTTCTCTCTTATATAGTATTAATTAGCTTTACCTTTATATACTAAGTAAAATAAAGTAACTCTAAGGTTATAAGTACTTTTCTACTACTTTAGTAATTAGACTTAATTTCTATCCCTAAGATTATATATATATATAATACCTAAAGCAAAACTATTCTTCTTAATATAATTTAGAATTATATTACTAATTTAAATATAAAGGTTAATAACTATACTACTAAGGCTAATATTACCTATAAGGTTACTAATATAGCTATAGCTACTACTAAGTTATATAAGCTAGTTATTAAGAAGCACTTTAATAGTATTTACTAAATTACTAAGAACTTATATAAGAAGGCTAAAAAATCTAAATATCTAAAAGCCCTTATTAACAGCTTTAACTATTAACTTTAGAAGCTAACTTAGAAGGTTACCTTACTTAATAAGAAGGCTAATAACCTTAATACCCTTAATAAGTTTAAAAGTAATAAGTTTAAAGCCTTTATTAATAAAGTTACTAGTATAAAAAAGAAACTCTCTAATACCGTTAGAGATATTTATATACTTACCTTAGCTTCTTAATTTACTTACGCCCTATTAGTTATAATTCTTTAGTACGCTACTAAGTATATATATTAACCTAACTTACTAGCTACCTTAGCTTAAGGTAGTAGTAAGAAGCACTATACTATAGGAATTAATTTTAAAGATAATAATAAGTAAGAGAGGAATATATAGGATATAGGAGAAAGGTAATAGATAATATAGTAGATTAATAGTAACTTTCTTTTTTATATTTTAATATACTTAGGATAAGTATTTTTCTAAAAGGGGGTACTTATTATAAAATAAACTAAGTAGATAGGCTAAAAGATAATATCCCTATAGGTATATATATATTTATATACCTATAGAGTATATAATCCTTTATACTACTAACCTCTTTTAGTAGGGAGGTTAACTATAAAGATACTTTAGTTTTAAGACCTACTTTTTATTTTATAACCTCTATTTAGTTTCCTTATTATTACTTACTTCTATTATTTTTTACCTTTATACTACGTTACTTTATAAGACGCTAGTATAATACTTTACTACTATTATAGCCCTAATATTTCTATTAAATTTAGAATAGCTACTAAGAGGGCTATATTACCTATAGTATCTTGAAATTTATTAGTAACGTTAAGGAAATTTACTAAATTACTATAAGTAATAGTATTTAGTATATTCTTACTAATTACCTAAGTAGTCTTTTTACTTTAGTTTAAGATAATTTATACTACCTTTATACTTTTCTTAATAGTTATTAGTTCTACTATATTATTATATACTAGTATAACTTTTAGGGTTTTTAAATTAGTAATAGCGTTAAAAATATATATATATTTAAAGTATATATAGTATGGTTACTACTTTCTATCCTTTATAAATTTCTTTAGGAGGTTAATAAAGTTTATAAGAAGATACTTAAGTTCTCCTAGCGTAATAATTACTATAAACTAAAAAGTAATCTATTATAACACTAAGTAGTAGTATTTAACTATAGTAGGGATTATTATATTATAAGAAGATTAAAGTAATACTTACGTCTTATTAAAATCTACTACTATACTATAGTTATTATAGAATAGCGTTTTTAAAAGTAATTAAGCTAAAAGCTTCTTACTAACTTTAGCTATTATTATAGTATAAACCTTTACTTTTATACCTTTTACTATACTTATAATATATATATTAAAAGTAACGTTTTTAAAGAGTATAAAAGATAACCTAACTACGCCTACTCTTTATAGCTTTATAAGTAAAAATCTTAAATTCTTAGTAAAGTTTTTTACCTACTTTTATTTTACTAAAATAACTAATACTTTTATATTAATATAAATAAAGTAGTCTTTTAAATTCTTATTAGTATATACTTTAATCTAAAGATAGGTCTACTTATAGAGTCTACGTTTCTTATTAGGTTTAATAACTACCTTAAAGACTTCTTTTAGTTAAAAGGTAAAGTTTATAGTGTTATTATATTAGTCTATTCCTCTATTAGGTTTTATAGCTAAGTCCTCTAAAGAAACTAATAGTATAAAAAGCGTTATTATTATAACTAAGGAGTTATTATCTAAAGGCGTTTAAGTAAAGTACTTTTTAATTTTACTTTATAATAGAATATAATTATTACTAGTTTTAATAACTTCCTTTTATTCTTTAGGTAATAGTACTTTTTACTTTAATAAGGTAGTAATAAAGTTTATACTCTTTATCTTATATAAAAGGACTTCTTTAGTGCCTTTAAGAATATACCTATTATTAATAAGTCTATTAATTTAAATCTAAGCGTTCTTATTATTTTCCTATATAAATTACACGTTATTACGCCTATTAATTCTTTAGGAATAACGTATATATTATCTCTATCTACCTCTTTACTTAACTTCTTACTAAGGTTATTAATCTTTTATATACTATTTAGCGTTATCTTAGTAATCTTCTTTTTAGTAGTTATTATAGAATTAGTATCTTTTATAGTTTCTATAGTAATTTCTATAATATCTATAGTTATTTTAACTATACTAGTTATTTCTACTACTTAATCTTTAGAATATAGTCTCTTCTTTATTATCTTTAGAAGGGTTTATATTATAAGGTTTTAGGTAACTAGCCTATATAGCTTTTAGTTACTTTATTATATTTCTTTAGTATACTATATCTTTACTATTATAGTTAGTAGTATTATTAATATATACTAGATTATATTAGGATTTAGGCGCTATATCTTATAGTACTTTATATTATTTCTTAGCGTAAGTAATATATCTATCTAAGGAATTATTATCTTTAGGCTTATAGAGGAATTATCTAAACTATAAGGTAAGGTTATTATAAAACCTTATTAGCTATTAACGTTAGGTTTAATCTCTTTATACTCTTACATACTTAAAGTAGCTCTAAGTAAATATATAAATATTACTTTAGCTACTAGTTTTCTTTATAGTAAAGTAGTTTTTTTAAAACTACGTTTTAGTATTTACTAAAGTAAGGCTAAAGCGTTTTTTAATTTATTAAGTAATAGTAGCTTAATTTTACTACTTTAGTTATTACTATTCTCTATACGTAAGTTAAAATTCCTATTAGTTTTAAGCTTATCCCCTAAGGTACTAGTAAATCGTCTAACTAAAGTACTATAGTAATAAGGTATTATAGTATACTACTTTAATAGCTTAGGTCTATAACTTTATATTATAGTAGTAAATTATATAGTAGTTATAAAAGATAAGGTTTAGTAAGTAATACTTTATATTAGCGTTTAGCTAAAAGATACTAACCCCTATAGGTATTTATAATTAGGTTAAAGTATATCTTAAGGTGTTTATATAGTCAGATAATATCTTAGAAATTTATATTTAGTATACTATAGTATAAAAAAACGTATTTATAAACTAAAATATATTTAATAGTAGTATTAGTACTACTACTAAATAAAGAATATTTACTATTAGTTATTTCTACCCTCTTATAGGTATTAATAGCTAAAGAGTTAAAATCTCTAGCTATTAGGAAGGTATATAGTAAAAGGATACTTATATATACCTTACTATTATATCTAATAAAGTAAATTATACCTTTTATATAAAGACGTTTAGTAGTATACCTAGGTATAGTAGTATAACTAAAGGTATTAAGTATATAGCTAGTCCTTAAGGGTTTAGTAATATATATACTATTTACCCTAAATAGGGGGGTTAATAGGCTAAACCTAGTAGTATCTAAGTAAGCTAAAAGCCTAGTATACCTAGTTTATAAAGGTAGTAACCTATACTAACTAAAAAACTACTAAGTATTAAGAATTATACTAAAAAGGGTAGTTACTAAACCCCTATAGTTAGTAGTAATAAGGTTTACTATTATTATATATTATATTATACTAAAAGAGGTTAAATTAGCTAGCTAGCTATTTAGTATTATTCTACTAGTAGGCTAGTGTTTTACTTAAGTAAGCTTATAATTCTTAGTTTTTTACTTTTTAGTAAATACTATATTATATTAGAATCTTTTAGTACTTTAGATAAAAGCGTAATAAAAAGGCTATCCTTATATCTATTATAAAATTCCCCTATAGTCTTATTAACCCTTAAGTTAGGTTGTTAGGGAAGAGTTTTTCTTAGGGGTTTTAAAACCTACTTAGTTATCTTTCTTTTTAGTATAACTAGGTTTTCTAATAACTAAAAGGTCTAAGAATTTATTTATAAGAGTAATATAAGTAATCTATTAGTAAATAGTCTTAAGGAAACCGCTAGGTTTTATTTTACGTTATTAATAATCCTTTTTACTATCTTAATAGTAGATTTAACCTAATAGTTATTATTAGTATATCTATTATTTAAGTAGAAGTTTATACCTTACCTATTAGTTCTATAGTATAGTATATTACTATTAAACTTTATAAATATAAAGTTAAAGATATTATCTTATAGACTTTTTAAAAAGCTTCTTATAACTTTATATATTAGGAACTATTTAAGCTATATATATAGTTACTATAACTTAGTAATATACTTTAGCTAAAAGAGCTTACTTATATTACTTTTAAAGTCTTATAACTTCTATTAAAGTAAAGGTATATTTTTACTATAGGTTAGTAAAAAAAAGAAAGTATTATAAGGTATAAACTAAAGTAATTATACTACTACTTAATATAGCCCTCTTAGTAGCTATTCTCAATCTAATATAAATATTAAGGCTATAATAGTAGTAAAGTATTATACTAGCGTCTTATAAAGTAACATAGTATAAAGGTAAAAAATAATAGAAGTAAGTAATAATAAAGAAACTAAATAGAGGTTATAGGATAAAAGGTAGGTTTTAAAACTAAGGTATCTTTATAGTTAACCTTTTAGCTAAAGGAAGTTAGTAGTATGAAGGATTATATACTTTATAGGTATATAAAGGTATATATACCTATAGGGATGTTATCCTCTAGCCTATTTACTTACTTTATTCTATAATAAGTAAAGTCTCTATAAAATATTAGCTTTTATATCTTTAGAAGAATACGTTATATTCTTCTATTAAATACTTAGTTAACTAATAGCTAGTCTTACTATAAATAAAGTACTTCTTTATAGTAAAATTCCCTCTTTTATAAGGTTTTTTATATAGACTATATATATAGTTACGTTACTATTACTATAACTAATAGCTATTATAACTATTATACTTATAGTTAACCTAGAATTAGCTATCTTCCTCTTAGGTTTAGGTAGCGTAATACTACGCCTTAGCTTTATAAATTATAACTATATTACTTACGCTATTATAAAGTTATATATATAGTATATTATATTTTACTAGTAGGTTAAGAAGTACTATAGCGTACTTAGGGATACCTTAATAATAGGTAATTAATATTATAGGTTTTATTATAAAGGGGTTATAATATAGTTAACTATACGTATTAATAGATAAGTAATAAATAAGGGGTTTTAGTCTAATTATACGTAACTAAGAAGTATAACTATTATAGGCTGCCTAGTTAAATAGGTAGTAAAATACACTATTAGCTATAGTAAATACTATAGCTAAACTATAGCTAATAGCTATAGTGGGTATTAGGGATAAACCTATTAAACCTAGTAGGTTTAGTAATACTAAGTATTATAATACTAGTAACTTTCTCTTATAGTAAAAGTACTAAAGAAATACCCCTTTTTTAAGTAATAATAGTAAGGGTCTCTTACTTATATAAATTATTATATATAGAATACCTATCTATTTATTTATACCTTTACTATTCTATTAGTAATAAGCCTCTCTAGCGCCTTATTAGGTAATAACTTTATAAATCTATTAGCTAGGTTATTACTACTATAAATCTATTATATCTTATAGATCTTATAGTATTTATATAACTAATAGAGAGCTATTATATTAATTATAAGGCGCTTCTCCTTAGTAGTATTAAGTTTTATAAGGTATTTATAGAGGGAGTATAAGTTAGTATAAATAACTATAGGTATCTATAGTATCTTAAGTTAGTCTATAACTATTATAAGGGTAGTCTCTACTATATAGGTAATATTTACTTTAGTTACTATTATATATACTCTAGAAGTAAAAACGCTATAGGTAACTCTTTTATATTTTATTAAACTAAAGTAGATAATCTTACTATTAATAGTAAAGTAACTATTATTATTAGGGTTTTTACTAGTTAGTTTATTACTATTCTTTTTATTTATAAGAATAATAATAAAACTAAGTTAAAACGTAAGATCTTAGTTATTTATAAAGGATTTATTAATAAAAATAAATAGTTTTATAGTTATAAGGTAAATAGGTATAAAGTAAAGTCTATAGTTAAGGTTACTTATTTACTATATAATATAGTAGTTAAGACTTTTAATCTCTTTAGCTATAAGGGATTAGTATTATACTATAACTAAATAGTTAAAGTAAGCCTTAGGTTAATAGATTAATATAATATACGCCTTATATATACGTTATTTAACGTATTACTAAAGAGCTTATAGTAAATTAGGGTTAAAAGGCTGTAATTACTTACTTTAGCCCTTTTAGTAGAGGGTAAATTTACTATTAGTTTTAAGTAAAAGCATACTACTATTAAAGGTAATAGTTTAGCTAACATTAAGGAATTACTTTAGTTTTACTATAAAAGTAGCTTTCTTTAGTTTAACGTCTTTATAGTAGGAGAAAGCCTTATTTATAAGGCTAATAGTATTATTAGTCTATATACTAATTAACTTAAAATTCTTAATATTAGTAGAAGAAATAAGTAGGTAGGAGTTAAAAGTTAATATATCTATCTAAAGATTCTCTTTATAATAGGTACTATATATTACTTACTAGTAAGTCTCTACCTTTAGGATACTATATAGTAGCCTTATAACTTTTATAATAGTATTTAGTAGGTAAAAATAGTGTATTTCTATAGGTAGGTAGGTAAGAATTATATAGTTAAGGTTAGTAGTAGACTAGGTATACGCTTAGGTAATATTATATAGCTAAAGGATATATCTTTTATAAAGTAAAGATAAAGTAAAGGTAACTAGTAGCTATTAGACTATTTAATAAATAGTTAGTAACTATACAAGAATTATATATTAAATTTAGTAGGTTATAAAGGTAAAATTATAGTATATTATCTTATATATTCTTATATATTTTTCCGCCTTATAGCTAAAATTCACCTATAAGGTTATCCCTTAAGGGGTAAATAGTAGTGAATCTATAGCCTCTTATTAGCCTAATTCCCCTATAAAGTAGGGTATATTACCTAAAGATTCCTTAGCACTTTACTATACACTACTATAATATTTTACTAAATTTAATACACCCCCTTAGGGCTACCTAATTCTATAGGGTAATAACTTATAATAAAGCTAGCCTAACCTTACTTTATATAGCGTATTTCCCTTCTATATTATTAATATCTTATATATTATTCTTTACTATATTTACTTTCTATTTTAATTTATTTTTCTTTATCTTATATATATAATTTACTTTAATTTATACCTATTAATTACTTATACGTAATTACTATATAAATTTAGTAAAAGGTTATACTATAAGCGCCTTTATTATCCTATTTACTATTATCTTAGTAGACTACTAATACTTTATAATAATCCTCCCTTTAGTAACTTCTTAGTATAGCTAGTAGTTATAAATATCTATATAGTAAAGCTTTATCTATAGCTAGATTATTATAGTGTTAATAAGGTGTATAGTTTATATATTATTATAGTTAATTTAAACTATAGGTAACTTTATAGCCTTTTTACTAGGTAATAGTTAGGCGTTAGCCTTACGTTTTATAGGTAGTTTTACTCCTAGTGTAGTAATTAGTTAACTAGTAAAAAGAGCTTTTTTTATAGTAAAAGAAAAAGCTAAAAGCTTTACTTTAGTAGTTAACGTTATAATAGTATTTTACTTATTAGCTTACTATATTACTATTCCTTTAAATAACTTTATTACTACTACTTATAAGCTTTTTCTATTTAGGTTATTAGTAAAGCTTACGTTAGTAGATACCTTAAGGGTGTTATTATAGCTACTTTTATTTATACTATATATAAAGTAAAAGTACTATAAATAGTAAAGATAATTTAGTATATACTCTACTACTTATTAGTAAATATGTTTAGGATTATAGTTAAATTACGCTAACTAGCTTACTATAAAAGTAACATCTAGCTAAGTTATTACTATAGTATATAAGATTATCTTTATCTTTTACTAATAGTAAGTAACCTCTTATAAAAAGGTAATTTCTCTATAAAGTAGTAAATCTTTTTTACCTATTAAAGTTAGTTTTAATATATTTCTATATAATAACTTTATAGCCTTTTTATAGTATACTAACTATAATAGCTAAAGATGTTTTATAGTTTAATTATATAGTACTTTAATACCTAAAAACTACTAAAGTAGCCTACTACCTTTAAGGTAATATTATCTTTAGAGGGCTACTATTACTTCTTAAGTAGTAGGCTTATCTTTATAGTAAAAAGTAAGTATATAGTTATTTATATAAAAGAAGGATATAAAGCTATTTTTTATTTAGTAGTAATTCTTACTTATTATATAGTAAAACCTAAGCTTATAGAGGCTTTTCTTAAAGTACTTTTACTATAGTAATAGTAATTAGTAGAGGCTATATAGCGCTTTCTAAAGCTAAAGAATTTAGCCTACGTAGTAATAGTCTAGTAGTATCTCTATATATATAGTTTTATTTATTTCTATATAGATAAAGGCGTTTACTATATTATATTAAAGAAGCTTTAGATTAAATTATATAGTAATTACTATTAGTGTTTTAAAAGACGTACCTATAAGTATAGCTATATAAGTATTATATAGATCTTTTACCTATTAATTACTATAGATTACTAGCCTTACTTTAAATTTAGTAAGTCTACTATACTTATTTAGCTTATAAGTATATACCTATTAGTAACTAAGTACTTAATACCTTATAGCTTCTTTTTATATTACTTTACGCTATAATTATAATTCTTTATAACTATATAGGTAGCTTTTTTTTACTTCCTTAAATTTACTTTTATATAGGTAGTTTTTTAACTTACTATATAATAAAAATATATAAAGTGTTTACTAATAAGTACTAATTAGGTTTTTTACCTATATATAAGAGTAATTAGTCCCTATAGTAGTTAAATTACCTATTATTTACTTATAGGTTACTTTAGTAAGAAAAGCTACTTTAAATAAAGTTTATAAGATATTTACTTTTAATTTACTAAAGCTTATAGTAAAGTCTATACCTTTCTTACGTCTAAAAGTATTTTATATATATAAAGTAGAAAAAGGTAGTATATTTACTAATATATTAGGTGTAAGCTAAGTAGAAAAAAGTAGTATGTTTTTTACTAATATATATATAGTAGGTAAAGTAGAAAAAAGCGGTATATTCTTTACTAATATATATATAGGTAAGGTAAAAAAAAGTAATTTATTTACTAATATTAATAGTATATTTACTTATAAAGTAGAGTTTTTTATATTATTATTATAATCTTTTATAGTATTTACTTATAAGGTAGAGTATTTTATAGTATTATTATAATCTTTTATAGTATTTATTTATAAGGTAGAGTGTTTTATAGTATTATTATTACCTTTACCCCTTACGTTAAGCTCTACTAAAGTGCTAAAGAATATAGCTAGTAGTAATAAAGGAGGCGTTAGCTAAGGAGTAAAGGTTACTTATAAATATCTATACTCTTTCTTAAGAGCTTTATAGTTACTTAGCGTAGCCTTAGCGTACTATCCTTTAATAATATTACCTTCTTTTTTATTAATTTCCTTAGTCTATAGGGCTAGCGTACTTTATATAATAAGTTATTTAATTTATATTTAAATAGTAGTAAGATCCTAGTCTTATAGTTTATTAAGTAAGTAGTTAATTAACCTATTAAACTTCTCCTTTTTATTAAATAGTATATTATATATAGTAAATACCTTATTCTTAATAGGATACTATATATAGTATAAATTACTTAAAGTGTAACTAATTAAGTAACTAATCTATACTTATAGGGATAACTTCTTCTACTTATTACGCCTAAGTTATACGTTAGCTATTAAGGTAAAAGCTTAGTAGCTATACGCTTATATATAAGAAAGGTTAGGCTTTATATATAGATTTATAATATTAGTAAATAGGTTAAAGTATAAATACTACACTTAATATAAGGATTTCTACCTCCTAACTACTAATAGTATATAGTTATATAGGTATATTACTACTATATATATCTTTAGCTATAAAGCTTTAGGTAATTTTATATTAATTCTTATATATCTTACCTTAAGGTAAATAATTACTATAATACGCTTAGCTACTTTATTTTAAGCTTAGGTATTTAGTACTAAGTACTTAACGGTTACTCTATAGGTAGTAATTATCTTTATTACTTACTTATAGTAAAGTATTTCCCTATTAGTCTTAATAACCTTTACTTATATACTATAATTCTTCTTAAGGTATATAAGAAACTTATGTAGTATTTAGTTAATTATATTACTTTTATAGTCTTATAAGTAGAAATCCTATAATATTCTAAACGTATAGTTACTAATAAGTATCTATAAGGTATATCTACTATACCCCTTAGTAAATATATAGAAATTAATTACTATTTAGTTACTAGGTTTTATAATATTTATACTCTTATAAGGCTACTACTACACTTAGCGCTTTATTTTACTAAGGCTATAGGCTATATAGTTATAAATTATTATACTATAGCTACTAGTTATTTATACTCTTTAGGTAGCGTTAGTTAATTAGTAGAGGGCTACTACACCTAAATACCTAAGCTAGTAGTACTATAGCTTTATATCTCTATATATAGGTTTTCTTTACGTTACTATAGTATAGTAGTACCTTTTCTATAGTAGTAAAGGTGTATCCTTAGCGCTCCTCTATAAGATAAATATAGCTATATTATTAAATTCTATAATAGGGTAGTATTTAAGTATATATTAATTATTCTTTTTAGTAATATACCTAATTAATAAGTAGTTAGATTAATAGAGGTAGTTATTCTTTAGGCTAGTATCTTACTAAATACCTATCTTCTTTAGTTAGTTAAAAGAGATAAGGTTTATAGTAAAGTTATAGTAAAAGATTACTTTATAAAGGTATATCTTTACTAATCTATTATTACCTTTTATATATACTTTAGCTATTCTATATCTTTTAATTACTATAGGCTTTATACCTACCTAAAGGTAGTCTCCTATAGTAGTACTATATAAGTTTTTAAACTACGTAAGGTTATTAAACACGTAATTAGTTACCTCTAAATTAAGTAGTACTAACTCCTTTAGTATATATATTAGTAGTAAGAAGTAAAAGGCTATAGGCACTATTACTTAGTAGTAACTATATAGTTACTCCCCTTATTAGTAAATCTTTTATACCTTTTCTATAAAATATAGTAAATTATTAAGTTACTTTTTAACTTACTATTTTTACTACTAAAGTTATAGCTTTTCTTTATCTTAGTAAGGGGGGTACTATTTCTTAAAGATATATTAGTATTTACTTAGGTAGTAAAATCTATTATAGGCTTTATACTTATTACTATAGTGTAATTTATTACTATAGCTATCCTTTTAGTAATATTACTTTTTATATAGTAAATCTTTATAGTTACTATATAAAACTTTAGTTATAGTAGTTAGGCTAAAAGCTTTATAGCTAGCCTAGCCTTAAGGTGTATTATTAATTATAGTTTAAAGAGTCTTATAGGCTGCTTTTAGTACTTTACTTTACGTTAACTAATTAATATTTATATTAGTAGCTTTTACTATAGTAAACGCGTTTATTTATAATAATAATAGGCTTTACTAAAGGATTTACTAAAGCTTTATAAACTAAAGCTTTAGGTGTAGTAAAGTTACTATTTCTATACACTTAAGAGCTTTATATATATTATCTTACTTAGTTAACTATACTTTAGTTTCTTTCTTTATTATAAGTTATTTTTATATAGCCTTTTTATAAACCTTCTTATATTTACTACTAGCTATTACACCTTTCTTATATTAGTTAACACCTATAGCGTTTTTAAAGTTAGTTATTTATTATATAAAGTTTTTACTAAAGTAGTAACACTAAGTAAGAAGGGAGTTTATAACTAATTAGTAAATAACCTCCTTTATATTAGTAAATTACTTCTTCTATTTCTTATGTTTCTTTACTTACTTAGCGTATTACGCCTACTTAAGTTTAAAGACTTTATAGTTTTTATAGCTAAGGTCTATTAGTTATTTAGCTTTTACTTTTACTAAGATATTTATAGTCCCTAAGGTAGTTATACTAGATTACGTAGCTTAGCTACTTAGCCTATTACTTATAATAGGTTAGTATTCCTTATTAAAGTTAGATATTTTAACTTTATATAGTAGTATTAATTTAGTAGTAATTAATAGGTATAAAGACTTTACTTTTAGGTTAATAAACGCCTATATCTTACTATTTTTAGTATAGCTATAGATTTAGTTAATTTATAGTAGCTAATTACTTTTTAAGTGTAGAATTATTACTTTCTTAGTAGTATCTATTATAATAAAGAGGTACTTTAGCTATTATAGAAGTATATATTAGACTATTAATTATTAAATTTAGTAGGTTATAGGGGTAAAATTATAGTATATTATCTTATATATTCTTATATGTTTTTCTACTTTATAGCTGAAATTTACCTATAAGGTTATCCCTTAAGGGGTAAATAGTAGTAAATCTATAGCCTCTCATTAGCCTAATTCCCCTATAAAGTAGGGTATATTACCTAAAGATTCCCTAGCACTTTACTATACACTACTATGACATTTTACCGAATTTAATATTATAGCCTTACTATTATTAGTATACCTCTAAATTATAAGACGTAACTTCTTATAAGGTTAGTCCTCTTTACCTTTTACTTTATAAACTATTTATACCTTAAAGATCTATATTCCTTACATTTCTTTTTATTATAAATAACTATATAAAATATATTATAATCCTTAAGTCTTTTTACCTTTATAAAGTTAAAGCAAATAAATAGCTTACTAGGTGTAGTAATAACGCTTTCTTTACGTAATTTTACTATAAGGGTGTAGTCTTTTACCTCTTTAGTAGTAAGAAAGGCGTAACTAATAATAAAGATATTAAGGGAAACCTTAGTAATAAAGGTAGTAGATTTTTTTCTTAGTCTACTATAACCTCTTTATAGTAGTTATTTTAATATAACTATAATAGTATTATAAACCTTTTTACCTAGCTAAAGGCTTAGCGTAATAACTTCTTACGCTTATAGCTTATTAGTTAGTCTAAGATTAGTATTATTTATAGCGCTTTCTTAGTCTTCCTCTTATATATAGTAAGCTTTAATAATAGTAATATAGAAGTCTTTTAGGCTATAGAGAAGTTTAATAGTATAGGTATAGCTATTATTAGTAATAAGCTAAAATAGACCTTTCTATTTATATTTCTTATACTATATATATATAAGGGATTAAAGTAAGAAGGCTATAGTAGCTATAGTATTTAGGCTATTTTATATAGTAAGCGCCTTATTAACTTATCTTTTTATATAGATTTAGTATACTTTTTCTATTACTTTCTTTATAGCTTCTACTTACTACTAGGTTATAGGTAATAAGGGGGAATTAATAGTAATATAGAGGTATATACTAAATATAAGAAGGGTAGAGATAAAGCTATTAAGGCTAGTAGTATTATTAATTACTTTTACTATAAGTTAAAGTATAACTTTAGGTTTAGTATTTAATTTACTATAAATTACTTTATAAGTATAGTAAAAAGTAATATAATACTATTTAACTTTACTAATACTTTAATAGGCTTTAATAGGTATTTCTTTTACTTTAATAGATAACCTTTAGGTAGTGCGTTTAAACTTAGCTATATAGAAGTTAAGGCTAGCGTTTATAATAATCTAGTCTAGTAGGTAAAGGTATATATTAATTTAGTATATTTATAGTACTTTTTATATATATTCTATAGTAATAAAGTATAGAAACCTTACTATATTAAACGTAGTAGCTTTACTAATAACGTAAAGTACTAGCTTATTACTATTAAGATATATTATATTTATAAGAATCTTATAGTTAAACTTATAGTTATTATAAAAAGTAAATTTAAATCTTCCTAAGGCTTTTATATTTAGCTAGTAGTAATAGTAGAATTTATTAATCTTCTTAATTAATAAGATTTCTACTACTTTACTAGTATATTAAAGTACTTTATAAAGTTACTAAACTAATAGGTAGCTAAGTCTATAGTAAATCTACTATAACTTAGTATTAGTTAGATAGTAATTTACTACGCTTTACTTAGGTAGTTTTAAAAGTATCTATATATAACTTTATTTATAGATAATAAGTATAACTATCTTACCTTTAATAAGTAAGTTAGTAAGGTTATTAAATCTAATACTATTATTATTTATATCCTTTAGGTAGAGAAGGAATAGTATATCTAAGGTTATAATATAGAAGGTAAGTTTACTAATTAGTATAAGTACTTTTATAGCTCTAAAAGACTTAAAGTTCTTACTACTACTAAAGTAAATACTAGCTTTACTAATATAAGTTATATTAAGTAGTAGCTTTATATTAAGGTGCTTATAAAAGGCGTAATATTACTATTAACCTATAGTTAATATATAGGCTATACTAGTATTAGGTATAATACTTTAGAAGGTTATTATAGTATATTAGTTATTAAAGGTAAATACCTTATTATTACTATTACTTTTTATAATAAGCCTATAGTAGAGAGGGTTATTATAGGTAATTATATAGAGGGTAGCCTAGTTATAAAGTTATTTAAAGACTTTAGGGCTATTAACTACTTCTTTACTATAAAAGGTTATAGACGTAAAGAAGGTATTATTACTATAAGGGCTAGTATCCTTATTACTACTTTTATATTCCTCTTTAGTTTTATTATAAGTAGTAGCCTTTAGTCTTTTATATTTTATAAGGAACTAGGTAAATCTTAGTAAAGTCTTTATAAAATATTAGCTTTTATATCTCTAGAAGGATATATTACGTTCTTCTATTAAATACTTTATTAACTAATAGCTAGTCTTACTATAGATAAAGTACTTCTTTATAGTAAAATTCCCTTTTTTATAGGGTTTTTTACATAGACTATATATATAGTTACGTTACTATTATTATAAGTAATAGTTATTATAACTATTATACTTATAGTTAATCTAGAAGTAGCTATCTTCCTTTTAGGTTTAGCTAGCGTAATACTACGCTTTAGCTTTATAAATTATAGCTATATTACTTACGCTATTATAAAGTTATATATATAGTACGTTATATTTTACTAGTAGGTTAAGAAGTACTATAGTACACTTAGGGATGTTTTAGTAATAGGCGATTAATATATTATAGTACTCCTTATTACTTAGAAGTCTATATTATTTTACTAATTTTATAAGTAAGTTTACCTTATTAATAAGAAGGTTAAAGACTTCTAGCTTATTTTTACTAAGGTTTTTATAAGTAACTAGCTTAAAGTTAATATAGTAAAGCTTAGTTATATAGACTTAGTAGACTTTATTCTTTTTAAACTAAGCTTTAATCTCTACTATTAACGCGTTAAAATTACTAGTATACTTATAGAGGGTAGTAAAGTAATACTTCTATAGTTTACTAGTAAGTATAACTATAATTATAGTACTATATTAGCTATAACTTATACCTACCTATATATAGAAATCAATAAAAATTAAGAGTTTTTAGTTAATAGTTTTATAAGGACTAGCGCTATACTTTAATATAGTATTATTAGAATATAGCTTAGTAAAGTTAGTTATCTAATAGGCTATAATTTTACTACCTTTAGTTATTATAAAGAGATTTATAGTAATAGTACTTATATAGTAACTAGGTTAGTAACTTTCCTTAGGTAGTAGTAGTATAAATTCTACGTTAAGGTATAAAGATTCCTTAATAAATAGGGTATTTATACGTTCCTTATATAGTTCTTATAGTAGGCTTATAGTTTTCTTTTAGTTATTTTATAATACTTTAGTTTAATAGTTTAATAGGTATAAAGAATTAAAGTTATTAGTAATCTTATTATAAAAATTATTATCTTTAATTCTTTTTTAGAAGCTTTTAGACTTTTTTATAACTAATTTAATTATTTCCTTATTTTATATAGGGAAATCCTTATAGTTAATAAGTTTATAAATTCTACTTATAATATTAGAATTACTACTTCTTAGGATTTATACTCCTTATTTTATAAGGAATTTATAGAATTTAATAAGTAGGTCTTTATCTATAGTATAAAAATCTTCCCTTAACTACCTACTAAAGAATAAATAGGTACTATCCTAAAGGTTAGCTTTAATTACATTTATTTTAGTAAAGATTATTTATTAAATTTAGCGAAATGTTACGGTGGTGCATAGCAAAGTACTAGGGAATCTTTAGGTAATATACCCCACTTTACAGGGGAATTAGGCTAATAAGAGGCTATAGATTTACTGCTATTTACCCCTTAAGGTACCCCTTAAGGGATAACCTTATAGGTGAATTTTAGCTATAAGGAGAAGAATAATAAGAATAGATAAGATAATATATTAAGATCTTACCCTAATAACCTACTAAATTTAATAATTAATAGTCTAATATACGCTTCTATAATAGCTAAAGTACCTCTCTATTATAATAAATACTACTAAGAAAGTAATAATTCTACGCTTAAAAAGCAATTAGCTACTATAAATTAACTAGATCTATAGCTATACTAAAGATAGTAAGATATAGGCGTTTATTAACCTAAAGGTAAAGTCTTTACGCCTATTAATTACTACTAAATTAGCGCTACTATATAAAGTTAAGATGTCTAACTTTAATAAGGAATACTAACCTATTATAAGTAATAGGCTAAGCAGCTAAGCTATACAATCTAGTATAACTACCTTAGGGATTATAAATATCTTAGTAAAAGTAAAAGCTAAACGACTAATAGACCTTAGCTATAAAGACTATAAAGTCTTTAAACTTAACTAGGTATAGTATATTAAGTAAGTAAAGAAACGTAAGAAATAGAAGAAGTAATTTACTAATATAAGGGAGGTTATTTACTAATTAGTTATAAACTCCCTTTTTACTTAGTACTACTACTTTAGTAAAGACCTTATGTAATAGATAACTAACCTTATAAACGCTATAGGTATTAACTAATATAAGAAAGGCGTAATAGCTAGTAGTAAATATAAGAAGGTTTATAAAAAGGCTATATAGAAATAACTTATAATAAAAAAAGAAACTAAAGTGTAGTTAACTAAGTAGGATAATACGTATAAAGCTTTTAAGTGTATAGAAATAGTAACTTTACTACGCTTAAAGCTTTAGTTTATAAAGCTTTAGTAAATCCTTTAGTAAAACCTATTATTATTATAAATAAACGCGTTTACTATAGTAAAAGCTACTAATATAAATATTAATTAGTTAATATAAAGCAGAGTACTAAAAGTAGCCTATAAGACTTTTAAAACTATAATTAATAATACACCTTAAGGCTAAGCTAGCTATAAAGCTTTTAGCCTAACTACTATAACTAAAGTTTTATATAGTAAGTATAAAAATTTACTATATAAAAAGTAATATTACTAAAAGGATAGCTATAGTAATAAATTACGCTATAGTAATAAATATAAAGCTTATAATAGATTTTACTACCTAAGTAAATACTAGTATATCTTTAAGAAATAGTACCCCTTTTATTAGGATAAAGAAAAGCTATAACTTTAGTAGTAAAGATAGTAAGTTAAAAAGTAACTTAATAATTTACTATATCTTATAGAAAGGGTGTAAAAGATTTACTAATAAGGGGAGTAACTATATAGTTACTACTAAGTAATAGTACCTATAGCTTTTTACTTCTTACTACTAATATACGTACTAAAGGAGTTAGTACTACTTAATTTAGAGGTAACTAATTACGTATTTAATAACCCTATATAGTTTAAGGACTTATATAGTGTAGCTATAAGAGACTACCTTTAGGTAGGTATAAAGCCTATTATAATTAAAGGATATAGGATAGCTAAAGTATATATAAAAGGTAATAATAGATTAGTAAAAATATACTTCTATAAAGTAATTCTTTACTATAACTTTACTATAAACTTTATCTTTTTTAACTAACTAAGGAAGATAGGTATTTAGTAAGATACTAGCCTAAGAAATAACTACTTCTATTAATCTAACTACTTATTAATTAGGTATATTACTAAAAGGAATAATTAATATATACTTAAATACTACCTTATTATAAAATCTAATAATATAGCTGCGTTTATCTTATAGAGGAGCGCTAAGGATATACCTTTACTACTATAGAAAAGGTACTACTATACTATAGTAATATAAAGAAAACCTATACGTAGAGATATAGAGCTATAGTACTACTAGCTTAAGTATCTAGGTGTAGTAGCCCTCTACTAATTAACTAACGCTGCCTAAGGAGTATAAATAATAAGTAGCTATAGTATAATAATTTATAACTACGTAGCCTATAGTCTAAGAAAGATAAAGCGCTAAGTATAGTAGTAGCTTTATAAGAGTATAAATATTATAAAACTTAGTAACTAAATAGTAATTAACTTCTACGTATTTAATAAGAGGTATAGTAGATATACTTTATAAATACTTATTAGTAACTACGCGTTAGGAATATTATAGGATTTCTACTTATAAGACTATAAAAGCAATATAATTAACTAGATACTATATAAATTCCTTATATACCTTAAGAAGAATTATAGTATATAAGTGAAAGTTATTAAGACTAATAGGAAAATACTCTACTATAAGTAAGTAATAAAGATAATTACTACTTATAGAGTAACCGTTAAGTACTTAGCGCTAAATACCTAAGCTTAAAATAGAGCAGCTAAGCGTATTATAGTAATTATCTACCTTAAGGTAAGATATATAAGAATTAACGTAAAATTACCTAAAGCTCTATAGCTAGAGATATATATAGTAGTAATATACCTATATAACTATATACTATTAGTAGTTAGGAGGTAAAAATCCCTATATTAAGTGTAGTATTTATACTTTAACCTATTTACTAATATTATAAATCTATATATAAAGCCTAACCTTTTTTATATATAAGCGTATAGCTACTAAGCTTTTGCCTTGACGGCTAACGTGTAACTTAGGCGTAATAAGTAGAAGAAGTTATCCTTATAAGTATAGATTAGTTACTTAATTAGTTATACTTTAAGTAATTTATACTACGTATAGCATCCTATTAAGAATAAAGTATTTACTATACGTAATATAATATTTAATAAAAAAGAGAAATTTAATAAGTTAATTAACTATATACTTAATAAACTATAAGATTAGGATCTTACTACTATTTAGGTGTAAATTAAATAACTTATTATATAAAGTGTATTAGCCTTATAGGCTAAGGAAATTAATAAAGAAGAAGGTAATATTATTAAAGAATAGCACGCTAAGGCTACGCTAAGTAATTATAAAGCCCCTAAGAAGGAGTATAGATATTTATAAGCGACTTTTACTTCTTAGCTAACGCCTCTTTTATTACTACTAGCTGCGTTTTTTAGCGCTTTAGTAAAGCTTAACGTAAAGGGTAAAAGTAGTAATAATACTATAAAACACTCTACCTTATAAGTAAATACTATAAAAGATTATAATAATAATATAAAGAACTCTACCTTATAAGTAAATATACTATTAATATTAGTAAGTATATTACCTTTCTCTACCTTACCTATATATATATTAGTAAAGAATATACTACCTTTTTCTACCTTACCTACTATATATATATTAGTAAAGAAAATACTACTTTTTTCTACTTAGCCTATATTTAATATATTAGTAAATATACTACCCTTTTCTACCTTATATATATAAAATACTCTTAAACGTAAGAAAGGTATAGACTTTACTATAAGCCTTAGTAAATTAAAAGTAAATATCCTATAAACTTTATTTAAAGTAGCTTTTCTTACTAAAGTAACCTATAAGTAAATAATAAGTAATTTAACTACTATAAGGACTAATTACCCTTATATGTAAGTAAAAAACCTAATTAGTACTTATTAGTAAACACTTTACGCCTTTCTATTACATAGTAAGTTAAAAAACCACCTATATAAAAGTGAATTTAAGGAAGTAGAAAAAAGCTACTTATATAGCTATAAAGAATTATAATTATAACGTAAAGTATTATAAAGAGAAGCTGTAAGGCACTAAGTACTTAGTTACTAATAGGTATATACCTATAAGCTAGATAAGTATAGTAGACTTACTAAATTTAAAGTAAAGCTAGTAATTTATAGTAATTAATAGGTAAAAGATCTATATAATACTTATATAGCTACACTTATAGGTATATCCTTTAAAACACTAATAGTAATTACTACGTAATTTAATCTAAAGCTTTTCTAATATAATATAGTAAACGCCTTTATTTATATAGAAATTAATAAAACTATATATATAAAGATACTATTAGGCTATTACTATATAGGCTAAATTCTCTAGCTTTAGAAAGCGCTATACAGCCTTTACTAATTACTATTACTATAGTAAAAGCACTTTAAGAAAAGCCTCTATAAGCTTAGGTTTTACTATATAGTAGGTAAGAATTACTACTAAATAAAAAATAGCCTTATATTCTTTTTTTATATAAATAACTATATACTTACCTTTTACTATAAAGATAAGCCTACTGCCTAAGAAGTAATAGTAGCCCTCTAAAGACAATATTACCTTAAAGGTAGTAGGCTACTTTAGTAGTTCTTAGGTATTAAAGTACTATATAATTAAACTATAAAACGTCTCTAGCTATTATAGTTAGTATACTATAAAAAGGCTATAAAGTTACTATATAGAAATAACGTATTAAAATTAACTCTAATAGGTAAAGAAGATTTACTACTTTATAAAGGAGTTACCTTTTTATAAGAGGTTACCTACTATTAGTAAAAAATAGGGATAATCTTATACGCTATAGTAATAACTTAGCTAGATGTTACTTTTATAGTAAGCCGGTTAGTATAATTTAACTATAATCCTAAAGATATTTACTAATAAGTAGTAGACTATACACTAAATTATCTTTACTATTTATAGTACCTTTACCTTATATATAGTATAGATAAAGGTAGCTATAATAACACCTTTAAGGTATCTACTAACGTAAGCTTTACTAATAACCTAAATAGAAAAAGCTTATAGGTAGTAGTAATAAAGTTATTTAAAGGAATAGTAATATAGTAAGCTAATAAGTAAAATACTATTATAACATTAACTACTAAGGTAAAGCTTTTAGCCCTTTCTTTTACTATAAAAGAAGCTCTTTTTACTAGTTAACTAATTACTACGCTAGGGGTAAAACTACTTATAAAACGCAAGGCTAGCGCCTAACTATTACCTAGTAAAGAGGCTATAAAGTAACCTATAGTTTAAATTAACTATAATAATATATAAACTATACGCTTTATTAGCGCTAAGATAATCTAGCTATAGATAAAGCTTTACTATATAGATATTTATAACTACTAGCTATACTAAGAAGTTACTAAAAGGAGGATTATTATAAAATATTAGTAGTCTACTAAGATAATAGTAAATAGGATAATAAAGGCGCTTATAGTATAACTTTTTACTAAATTTATATAGTAATTATATATAAGTAATTAATAGGTGTAAATTAAAGTAAATTATATATATAAGATAAAGGAAGATAAATTAAAATAGGAAGTAAATATAGTAAAAGATAACGTATAAGATATTAATAATATAGAAGGGAAATATACTATGTAAAGTAAGGTTAGGCTAGCTTGATTATAGGTTATTACCCTACGGAATTAGGTAGCCCTAAAGGGGTGTGTTAAATTTAGTAAAATATTATAGTGGTGTATAGTAAAGTGCTAGGGAATCTTTAGGTAATATACCTTACTTTATGGGGGAATTAGGCTAATAAGAGGCTACAGATTTACCGCTATTTACCCCTTAAGGGATAACCTTGTGGGTGAATTTCGGCTATAAGGAGAAGAATAATAAGAACAGATAAGATAATATACTGAGATCTTACCCTAATAACCTGCTGAATTCGACATTATTATTCTATAGATAATAATAGCACCTAACGCTTTTCTATAGTTATTACTTAAAAGGTTATTAGGTATTTTATTAATTTATATAATACTTTATAGTTATTTATTAATATAGGAAGTAAGTTTCTTTAGTATTTAAACTATAGCTTTAGGGTTTATAGTTTATAGTGTAGATTTTAGGAAGATTTATACTGTTTTTACTACTTTTAATTAGGACTTTATAATTCTTACTAATACTTCTTCTACTTTAGACTCTTTATTACTTAGTAGTAATATATTTAATAGTAGTCTTATAGGGAATTTATCTTCTACTAAGGTTTTTAATAAAAAAGCTTTTAGTACTATTCTATATATTACACTTAAAGTAGAGTTATTACATAAGGTTTTTATTATTTTTAACTTTACTTATAGGTTACTTTATAGTAACTATATAAAAGTTAGATTAGCTAATAGTATGTAAATTAAGGTGTTTTTTATAGTTTAGAATTAACTTCTTATAAAGTAATAAAGTTATAAAAAGGCGTAAGATAGCTACGTATTCTTAGCGTTTTTTCTACTTACTAAGGGGGTAAGTTACTTATTTACTTTAAATTAGCTAATTAGGCTTCTTACTACTATATTAAGTAATAAGAGGTCTTTTTAGTAAGTAGTATAAAATAATTATAAGTTATATCTATAAGTGGTTTTATTACGTGCTTTCTATCTATAGTATAACTCTCTTTAGGCGTTTCTTTTAGTTAAATTATCTCTTTTAGTAAATCCTTACTAATCTATAGTGAATTATAGTAGTAGTTTACTTTAAACTTAACTACTACTAATTAGTATAGGTATTATTATAAGGGGGTTATAATATAGTTAACTATATATATTAATAGGTAAGTAATAAGTAAAAGGTTTTAGTTTAATTATATATAACTAAGAAGTATAACTATTATAAGCTACCTAGTTAAATAGGTAGTAAAATACACTA
The DNA here is from genome assembly GCA_034509685.1 of Colletotrichum cereale. Lineage (NCBI taxonomy): Eukaryota > Fungi > Ascomycota > Sordariomycetes > Glomerellales > Glomerellaceae > Colletotrichum > Colletotrichum cereale. Next base: position 36,417 of record JASUDE010000094.1, on the reverse strand, counting down.
TTAGCTATAGTAGATACTATAGCTAAACTATAGCTTATAGCTATAGTAGGTATTAGAGATAAACCTATTAAACCTAGTAGGTTTAGTAATACTAAGTATTATAATAGTAACCTTAACTATAGACTTTACTTTATACCTATTTACCTTATAACTATAAAACTATTTATCTCTATTAATAGATCTTTTATAAATAACTAAGACCTTACGTTTTAACTTAGTTTTATTATTATCTTTATAAATAAAGAGAATAGTAATAAACTAACTAGTAAAAACCTTAGTAATAATAGTTACTTTACTATTAATAGTAATATTATCTACTTTAGTTTAATAAAGTATAAGAGAGTTACCTATAGTATTTTTACCTCTAAGATATATATAATAGTTACTAAAGTAAATATTACCTATATAGTAGAGACTACCTTTATAATAGTTACAGACTAACTTAAGATACTATAGATACCTATAGTTATTTATACTAACTTATACTCCCTTTATAAATACCTTATAAAACTTAGTACTACTAAGAAGAAGCGCCTTATAATTAATATAATAGCTTTCTACTAGTTATATAAACGCTATAAAACCTATAAGATATAATAGATTTATAGTAGTTATAACCTAGCTTATAGATTTATAAAGTTATTACTTAATAAGGCGCTAGAGGGGCTTATTACTAATAGGATTATAAAGGTATAAATAAATAGATAGGTATTCTATATATAACGACTTACGTAGGTAAGAGACCCTTATTATTATTACTTAAAAAAGGGGTATTTTCTAGTGCTTTTACTATAAGAGAAAGTTACTAATATTATAATACTAAGTATTACTAAACCTACTAGGTTTAATAGGTTTATCCCTAATAACCTACTATAGCTATTAGCTATAGTTTAGCTATAGTATCTACTACAGCTAACGGTATATTTTACTACCTATTTAACTAGGCGGCCTATAATAGTTACACTTCCTAGTTATATATAATTAAACTAAAACCCTTTATTTATTACTTACCTATTAATACGTATAGTTAACTATATTATAACCCCTTATAATATACTAACACTTAAGCTTAGTTTAGTTAAATTATCTAGTAGGCTCCCTTTAGAACCCTTTAGAAGACCTTTACCCTTTTTACCTAGCTATCTAAGTTAGTTTTTATCTTTAGTATTTTACTAGTAATAACACTAGCTTATAACTTTAAAAGTAACTAGTAGAAAGCTTATATTACCTAAACCCTCTTTAGTAGTATATTTAAGTATTTTACCTTTATAGTATTATACTAATTTATAAACTATTTATATATTTAGTTAGCTTACTACTTTATAAAGCTTATTTAGCTAAACGCCTCTTATACCCTTATATCTTTATTTACTAAAAGGTTTTTTAGCTAAGCCTTTATTACTACCTAAGTTATTTTTTAAATACTATCTTAATACTAAGCTAATATATAGTTAATTTATTACTAATAGATAGGTTTTATAAAGTAGCTAGTAGTATAAAATACCTACTAAAAGTCTTTTATAATATTAAAGATACTAAAGTAGCTATTTAATTAGAAAAAAAACTTATAAAGCTTTAACTAATTTTACTTTTTATAAACTAAAGCTAGTAGCCCTTTACTAAAGATAGCTAATAGAAGGGGTTAGTAACCTATTAGCTAAGTAGTAGTAAGTATATAAAAAGCCCTCTATATATCTAAAGCCTAAATCTCTTAGATTTTTTTCTTCTTTTTAGTAGTAACTATAGCTTTAGCTAACTAGTACTTTAGCTTTACCTTACTTATATCCTTAAGGTTTAGTAATAGTTAGGCTAGTAATAATTAAGCTAGTAATAATTAGGCTAGTAATAGCTAGGTAGCTATCCTCTTAGTTAGATTAAAGCTAAAGCTTAGCTAGGTAGTAGTAGATTATATATATATTATTATATTATTACTTTAATAGTTAAACCCTTTATAAATAGGTAGAGATTTAAACGTATTAGAGGTATTAGTAGTCTAAGTAAAAAAGTTAATAATAAGGATACTTAGCTAAAGGTAGAGGTAGTAGTGTAATAATATTTAAATCTACTTTTACTATTATAAGCGAAATAAGGGTTTTATCCTTTATCTATCTAACTAATAGGGGCCTACCAGCGGCCTACCGGATCCCCCTTATTAGGCACCTAAAAGAGATACAGTAAAACGCCAATGAAGAAAGAGAGCCCATAAGCCTTCGGATCTCTAAGAACCTCGCTCGCTAACATCGCAGTTTGCAATTGGATTTCAGGGATCAAAATTGAGTAGCTAATGCCCTCCTTCACGTCAAGCCAGCTTGAATAAAGTCTTAAGGCTTGAAACTATGATAGGATTTTACTGTTCAGAGCTGCTGTTTGTTATGACAGCACAATGGAGGAATGAGACAATAATTACACGTGGCAACTTATTTCATTCTAGATCAGATCAAACAGACTCCTGTGTCATACACGTGTAGACAAACATCAGCCGAAGCCAGTTGCCAATCACCGCGTTGACGCGAATCGTCTGAAGTTTGGTGATGAGGGAGGGCTGTATATCATGCGTCCGGACGTCCGGGCCTGCCACCTGATCAGCTGGATGGAAGTTCGGAGTTCCCCTCCTCAGTCAAGAAGACATCGCCTCACAGAGTAATTAAGTGAACATACAGATCATCAATCAGTGTTAGATAACAAACAGCATGTAAAAATGAGGGCATCATGAGCATTCTGCCTTCTCAGCCAAAAATCAAGGTCCATCCAGGATTCGAACCTGGGCCTACGGAAGGACATGATTGTAAAATCAGAATCCGACGTCCTAACCAACTAGACTAATAGACCAGATATCTTAAGATCTAACTCAGATGGCGGCCCCTCATGCAAAATTACTCATGTCGGATGGGAGGCGGAGTTAAGCCCTCATGTGGATACAAAGCACGAGGTCCACGACAGCTAACCAACTTGGTCAACTCAGCATCCATTATCGTATTGCAGCCAATCTACAAGATGGAAGTATTAATTGATCTGAGAGCAGGAGAAACTTGGTTTCAGGGGCTCTCAATCGAGTTTTGACCAATTGAATGGGTACTGGTCAGTTTTAAGTCTAGACTTCCCACAGTAGATTGAACTTGGTTTCATTTTCTTCTCCTCCTAATATAAGAAAAATGATTTTCAAGGCGGTACTAAACAATTCAACAACCGCCTGGAACATAATCAAACAGAAACGCTTGCTCATGCAGAATTGTCATTGGTATTTTCTCTTCAGCTTATAACTAACTGCCTTGTTGCTTTTGCGTCCTCAGCCCCACATGGCTACATTTTTGCTTTGCATGGAAATCGAGGGAACAGGGTAGAGCCAAGGTATAGCCATCAACGGTGCAAACAAGCTTTCTACGATAATGATAACTTACTATGTAGCAACCCAGATGCTGCAACGGTATCCGTGATGGAAAGCCGGAAATTACCCGAGATGGACCCCTGCCGATCATCGTGGGGCCGACAACGTCATTTTCTTGTTTACAGCGACCGCCGCTACTGGATTTTCTTCCTCCCCATCTCTTTACCTTAGCGTATCCAAGCCCTCCAGTAATCGCCGAATCTTGCAGCCTTTCGGAAACACGCTCGGGGAGAAGATGGTCGCTCAAAGAGATGGCAAGACCTCGCCGTTAATGTCGCTCGGCGCCGGAGGCATTGCCGGCGGCATAGAAGCCGCGTGCACATATCCCTTCGAATTCGCCAAGACGCGAGTGCAACTCTATGGGCACCAGAAGGGAACGCGCAACCCCTTTGCGGTTGTCCTGCGCGTCGCTCGCGAAGAGGGGTTGCCCGCCTTGTACAAGGGATGCAGCACGATGATCGTGGGTTCCATCGGCAAGGACGCCGTCCGGTTCGTCGCGTTCGACAGCATCCGCTCGATGTTCGAAGACAAGGAAACGCATACCCTGGGTCCCATGCAGAGCATAGCTGCAGGAATGGTGGCCGGCATCGCTGGTAGCACAGTCATCGTAACGCCAAGCGAGCGCATCAAGACAGCGCTCATCGACGACGCCAAGATGACACAGAGATTCAAGGGTGCGATCCACTGCATAACGACACTCACTCGTGAGCAAGGGGTGCTGAAGGCCTTGTGGCGAGGATACATCACGACGACTTTGAAACAAATCGGCACCACAGGGTTCCGACTCGGCAGCTACAGCATCATGAAAGACTACGAGCGAGCGCGGGGAATCAGCCCTGACGGACCGTTGATGAGCTTCGCCAACGGCGCCCTTGCCGGAACCGTGACCACGATAGCGACACAGCCATTCGATACGATCAAGACGAAGGCGCAGCAGGCGAAGGCGGTCGGCACAATGGAATCATTTCGAGCGATCATGGCCGAAGACGGAGTCAAGGGTCTCTGGAGAGGCACTGTCATGCGCTTAGGCAGAACGGTGCTGGCGGGCGGCATTCTGTTTACCGCCAATGAAGAAGCTCTGAAGGCTCTGAAGCTTCTCACAGGCAGATGATTCCGATCCATCAAACAAGAGGAGCGAGGGAATGTGCATAGTTGACAGGGAGGTCGTCAAGACGACGAAACTTCACGAATGCTGCTTGTATAGACGGTCCGTAAATAAAGTCCACATCAAACTACCTATTTAGATCAACATAAACATATATATAAGCCCCAGTTCGTTGAAGCCCCATTGTAAATTATGGATTTAATCTTTGTAAAGAACAGGGCCCAGGACAGAGATGTTACGACTGCGACTGTTTGATTAGAATCTGTTGAGAGTTGCTCCCTTTACAAACTTGTGGACGAAGTATCTGGGTAGCCTTTATAAGCATTGCGGTTAATCCAATGTTTATCGGCTTCATTTCTGCAGCTGCCAGCACCTGTTCCGTATTGCGCCATGGCCACCGTTGCTCATCCTGAGACTCATTCCCCATGAATGTCTATGTCCCTCAGGTGGGAAATCACAACTTTGCCCTTACAATGTCTTCTTGCTTTCTCCAGACATGAGAGCCATCTCAACATGGAATCGTCCCAGCCCCGCGCGTATTTTCCTTCCAGCGGAAACACACCTACCCAGTATCCACTCCATGGACACACTTTGGCCTCGGAATCGCTGCCCCAACCAAACGATGGTTCCTCGATCCTTCTCCGTTCCGTAAATCTTCCTGTCAACAACCAGTCCAAAACATCTGGGAAATCCTTAGCAGCGGCAACCGCACTCTTCCAAGCCCCGTCCGTCTCATACTGTATCCTAGCACCTGCAGAAACGAGCAACTTGATGATTTCTATTCGTCCTAGACTTGCTGCAGCTATGAGCGCCGTTCCAGTCGCGAAACCTTCAAATTCCATGTCACATCCCGCTTTCAGCAGAACTTTGACTTGGTCTACAAGTCCGTAATATGCTGAAAAGCACAAAATACTGAACGGCTTATCACCGTCATCTGTTTGAATCTCAGATATCTGACGCATAAAGCCGCGACCCAGTCGGCGGAACATCAGCCGTAACTGCCTGTGTATCGATGTGACATCTTCCATAACGTGGACGTACCACAAGAGCTTCCATAGCACTCTTCCTGGTACAAATGCATTGAGACAGACGCACTGGTCTGAGTTGAGGATGTAGGTCGCAAGTTGGATGTTGAATAATACGGGCGTCCATATAGGTATCCCAAAGCTCCCAATCTGATCGAGTTTGATGCCGGCTTTTTGCATGGACACGGCCATATTGACCGAGCTACACATCAAGCTCGATTCTGACTCGAGATCGCGGCTAATACTAGCCCCCTTGTCCAGGAAGAACTGGACCATCCCTGGGCTGGCATCGCAGATTGCGACCTCGATTGCGGCCCGACCATGGCTCTCTCGGATATGCAGAGAGGCCCTGTGGTCAGTGAGAAGCTTAACCATGTCCAAGTCATCTGCCTTGACTGCAACATGTAACGGGGTTTCTTGAGCCTGGTTTTGTCGGTTGACATTAGCTCCGTACTGCATAAGAAGTCGTGCAATAAGTCAAGTAACCTACTTCTGGGCCACCCCCACATCTGGGCTACCTTAAAATGATGCCGTTACAACCACCACCATCCTTTTTAATTAACTATCAACTAGGCATAGTTACTACTACTATTATACTTTCTGCTTTACTAGGGTAATTAGAAGCGCTAGATTTATCTATATTAATTATAAGATTACTAGCCTTAATTTATAACTATTATACATTACTAATTATAGTAAACTTCTTATTTAGGTTTAGTTAAATAGCCTTCTTCTTCCTTATAGTAGTGTTATTAACTCTAGCCTAGAGAAGCTTTATTTAGTGTTAGGCGGTAGCTAGCTTTATAGACTGCTTTTAGAAGCTTTTTTTTACTTTTCTAAAGAGCTAGCGTTATATAGTAATATTTTATTTTAGTTAGCTAAATAGGTATAGTTAATCCTTAAGCTTTTTTACCTTCCTTAGTGTAGACTACTTTATAGTAGATAAAGTAAATACCTATCCCTCTATACCCTAAGTATTATAGATCCTATAAGTATCTCTAGTAACCTTATTAAGTAGTATTAATAGTGTTATTAATAATAATAATACTTTAGGTAGTAGTAAGGAGCTTATAAGGGGCTTTATAATAGTAATAGGCTATAACCTAGTGTATTTCTAGCTACTTTTTATATTACTAGTAGTTAGTTTAGCTAGGCGTACCTTTTAGTAATAAAATATAAAGTTCCTCTTACTAATAATAGTAAAATTATTTTACTATATAAGGTATTTAAGCTCCTTATAATAGGTAGACTTAACTAAGCTAAAGACTAACTAATTAAGTAGCTAGAGGATATAAGAGGTATATAGAGGTAGAAATAATAAATAGATATTATTTATATAGTACTACTATATAAACTCTATTATTATATAGCTTTTATACTTATCTAAAATAAGTAGTCTAATATACTTTAGTTAAGAGGGCTTAGTCTAAAGAAGAAAGACTCTTTTTAGCTACTTAATAGTAGTTTTATCTATAGTCTACCTATTCTTTATTACTATAAACTCCTATCTATTATATAGGCTAAGATTTAGAAGAAACTACTACTACTAAACTATTTTACCTTTATATATAACTAATAGATAAAGTACTTTACCTTTAGTAAATATACACTTAATAATAGATACCTAGGCTTATAATCTAGGCTGCTTTTTCCTTATAGACTTTATTTTTACCCTACCTAATACTAGCCTATTATCTCCTTTACCCTTAAGGATACTAGTTTTATTTATATTATATCTATTAAATAGTTAAATAGTTATAATATAAGGTATTATAAAATATTTAAACTAATCTCTAATAACCTTAGTAAATACCCTATTAATATATTTAGAATTAATAAAATAACTTCTTTAGACCTTAATAGATAAATTTCTTTATATAAAGGCATTCACCTATCGCCTACCTAGAGGTTAGGTATTACCTATAGTATAAAGGATACACTAGGTGAATTCCTTTAGTTATTAATAGGTTAGTAGAAGCCTAAGATCTACCTAGATTTACACCTAGCTAGCTAGCTTAGCCTCCTAGCTTATAGAAAGCCTCTAGAGGTTAATAAATATAGTATTTCTACTTTATATACCCTTAAGGTAATTCTAAAGTGTTAACTATAGTATACCTTATTTTAAATATACCTTTTAGGCAGACTAGCTGTTAGTAACAGCCTTAATTACCTAATTAATCTTATATTTAGTATATTAGCTTATTAGGTGATAAAGAAGGTATACTAAAAAAATGAAGTAATTTAGATAAAGATGGAAAATGTTGTGATAGTTAGAAGTTAGAGGATGTAATGATAATGGGGTGGCTGGGAGGTATTTTTGGGTGGCCTACATGTGGGGGTGGCCTAGAAGTGGGTTACTTGACTTATCCACGCGTTTCTCTTCCACGGCATCATGTAATGGCGAGCTATCACGATACCGGTCCCAGCGAGTTGGAACTTCGTTGACAAGCTCATTGATCAGGTTGCACCCTCCAATAGTACCGAGTTCTGATACGTAGGATAACAATATCTCAAGCACTTTGTAAGAGTTCCTGTAGATGGCAACCTGGACCGCGAAAGAGTTACCCAAAAGCCACACCATGTCTGGCTCAGGGATCAGACGGAGCCACGCCGAGACCTCTCCTGGGCAGTCGTCCTCCCACATGAAGAAGTCAAGACACGTCGACCCCCTTATCGGCCACCGAGGCGTCTTCTCTTCGTCGCTGTCAGACGTTGAATAACCGGAGGATGTATCATCGCCACTGTCGTCGAAGTAACTGACACGCGAACAGATGCTTAATCCATCTCGCGCACAGGAAGTGACTCTGAAAGTTGCCCCTTTTGCGATAAGAGCATCAACAATTGTGGTCGGGATTTCCCCACGTGAGAAGGCGAAGACGAGGGCTGTGCAAGTGTGACATGATCTCATTTTTATGTCAGGCGAGCACCCGTTCTGGAGAAGTCTTTCACAGACTGTATGGTTATTTTCGTCAATGGCATCTTCCATCGCTCTTGACATTGACGCCGTCAGATGTCTTTGAACCAGTTCGGTCTCATTTGTTGTCGAATCCGTCAGCTCTCTTCGAAGGCTCGATTTGACTAGATCTATGAGTCTTTTGCTCTTTCTCTTCATTGCGATGTCTAGCGGTGTTTCTCCCTTACTGGTCTTCAAGTGGTTTGCACCTAGCTCAAGGAGAAGCGCGGCGGTTGACTCGTTCTGATGCAGAAGAGATATGTGCAACGGAGTCAGACCTGCGGAAGTTTGTGAGTTGATATTGGAACCCCGAGCAATCAGGAGTTTGATAGTATCCGTTAATCCAAAGAAAGTTGCGAGATGCAGAGGGGTGGAAAGATCTGCCGCAGCGACGTCAATATTGGTAGCAAAACCACCATCAAGTAGGAATACGACCGTGTCCGGCGATGCGATTGCCGCAAGATGCAGAGCGCTGATCTTTGCAAAGGATTGCACCGCTAGATTCCAGATTGCCAATGTTACTTGCACCTGAAAGTTCCAAATGGGCTCTGGGCAACACGCCGCGGCCATGTACTCGAGCAAATCGACGTATCCGTGGGCACATGCCCACGAGACCGGCGTCCAACCCTTCACGTCTGGAACATGTAAGACCTGGTTCGCGCCCTGATTAAGAATCAACTTGGCTGTGTCGACAAAGCCCCCGCTTATATGCGTGCTGAGGGGCGAGAAGTGACTGTTGCTGCTGAGAATCTGGCAGTCAACTTGTTCCAGCAGCAAACGCTGTACCAAGGTATACTTCTGGTTCCCGAGTGGTCGCCTGGCCTGTGCGAATCCTGTGGTACCGATTCTGGAGTATCCCAGGTGCGGCGGCGGTGGATGGTGTGGAGTGGGCATGTTCTGTGAAGCCGCTGTAGAGCGGAAAGACGGGCAGCCGAACAAGGTTGTAGTGCGGCCATCCGGTATTCCAAGTCGATGAAGCAAACCCAATCCCTCTCCAGAAGGCGTCAACTGGTTGAGATCGGCCTTTTCGACTTTCTCGAGGATCTTGACTAGCATCCTATGTCCGTTAGGACCACTGCCGTTGGAACACAAGAACTCTAACGCATGGAGTGCATGCTCTCTTTTACAGGCATTGGTTCCGCATTGGAGAAGACGGTCGAATAGAAACATGGAATCGTAGAAGATGGCCCATTTCAGAACGGTGACATCGAAATCACTATCGTGGAGATAGTTCTGTTGAATCGTCGAGTCCAATACGAGAATGAAGAGGTCTTCTACAATGGACACATTTTCGTTATCTTCCGGCGACTTTTCGATGATAAACAGTGGCCGAAGCTCCTTCAGTCCGGAAGTGCCGTTGGCTTTTTCATACATCTCCATGCAACCGTGTTCTATCAGAATCTTGACAAGATTCAGAGTCTCTGCAGCATCGACTGTGGGCTGCTGCTTCAACGTTTTGTCGAGCCTTTTGCAAGTGTACTCCCATATGCCGTGGGTGGCGTTTCCCGTTGCCTGCGCCAAATCCGCCTTGATCAAGGCCACGAGAACGTCTTTGTCGTAGTCGCACGGCATTGTGGCCTTTAGGTATTGTTCAAGAGGGGTTTTGCCTGTTTCGGATCGCTTATAGGTGTACGTGCTCAGAAGTTCGTTGACAACTTCAATGCTTGCGGAATCACCCAGGCAGTCCAGGGGTGACTTGGTTGTCCGCAGTCGTACCAAGTTGTTTGTATGTAGTTCTTTGAGTATCTCGACCTTGTTGACTTGCGCGAGAAGTTGACTCAACGAGGGCTTTGTGCTTTGCAAGATGTCATGATCCCCGGGGAATCGGCTGACTATGGCTGACGCATTCTGGTACTGCTCCCTGAATAAGGCCTCGGCCAGCGGAGTTCGACCGTCTTTGTTGGTAGCACGAAGGGCGTCGCTACATTCTGTTCGATCAACGTGGATGAACAGTGTTTTCAACAGACCATCCGAGGTAAGTTTTCCAGCTGAAAGATGCCAGATGGTGTTTCGTTCACTGTGTAATTTGTTTGTAGTGCATCCATGCTTCAAGAGGCACACAAGGACGTCCACAGACTCGTGGTCCGCACAATTCAACACCATCTGTGACCTTTCGTCTTTCTGCTCGTCGGAAGCCGCAAAGTTTTTCAGCAGATAGCCTAGGCAGGTGATCGACGGGCATGTTGCTGCAAAATCAAGCAGCCTGGTGAGTGTTTCTCCCTTGAGAACACCGCTGCGTAGCGGGATTCTTGACCTCTCTATAAGAACCTGCAAGTTGTCTTCTGCGATGGCGTTCCACATTTGCTGTATCAGCATGTCATCCGAGATGCCTTCGGAACAGGGTAAGTTGGTATCAATATCTGTGGTGTCGGAAACGCATTTCTGAAATGCTTTGAGGTAAGCAGCAGACTCCCCCTCGCTCTTGGAAGCCATGCTACTAAGCATGTCCAAAATAGACATGATCATTGCAAACGCGCCTTGATCCTTGGTTTTGGACCATGTACGGCAGATTGAGCGGAAGACGGCCGTGTCGTCATCGTAGAGATGTGCTCCACCTCTGACAACAAGACCGAAGAGCTCGCAGTCCCCGGCCCATTCCGAGGCTTTGAGAGACAGGGCGCCCATCGTTTTCCATGAGTACATCTGGCTCGGCAAGGCCTTTGTGCAGTCTGCTCCGGATCGGATGAGAAGCTCTACCGTTCTACGCGACGGCCGCTCAAGCCAGTCGTTCGCCCGCTTCTGGGTCGACATATCGTGGGAGGCGAGGAGAAACGGTCCTCCGAGAGCGCATTGCAGAGGCGTTCCTAGCTTGCTTTGGCGATTGACGTCTTCTCCACGTTGAAGGAGCTCTTGGCAGACAGCGTCGATCCCGAGAAGTGCAGCCATGTGCAAAGGAGTAAAGTCTCCCCGTCGGATGATCCTTGCGAGGCGTCTTGTTTCGCCTCTATGCCAATCCCGTCTTGGAGCATGTTTCCTCCATCTCCAGGTACTGAAAGCGTTGTAGTTTGCCCTAGGTTCGGAAGTTGAGGTCCCTTCGTCAGAGCTCCCGAATGGTGAATGGGTCGACATGCTGCTGACCTGCGTAGTTTCCGAGCATACAGAGCCTGCTTCGTCCTTCACATCCATTGTTATTGTCTCATCTCGCCCGTTTCTCCATGTGTTCCAGGATCCTCGAAGCCGATATTGGCGGCATACTTCCAGGCACCAAGACTCGAAGTTTGAAGTTTGCTTCGGATCAAAGAGCACCATTGCCTCGGCGAGAAGTTCAGGGTCGTCCCGGAGTTCAATAGCAAGCGTGTGCCAAGTCAAAGCAGCAAACCTGTAGAAAGGAAAACGTGCATTTCGAGTTTGAATGAAGGTTTCCTCGGAAAGAGACAGCTTAGGAAGCCTTGAGAAATGTTCTAAACAAATAAACCGCAACGCACACACGATAAACAGTCGATTGGCTCGTGTGTCGCTGAGAGAATAGTCGGAGATATCGGGGTCGGATAAGTCGATACTGGTGAGAAACTCTTGGACGCTGCAATGAGCAAGCTCAATTCTGTCAGTAGACCCCGATTTCCGGATCAAGATGCCACATTGACTAAGAATATCCGTCTCGTCGACCTCTGGATATATTGAAATATCGGCGTCTCTGGACTCCGGACCCCCTTTGGTTACTGTCGATAAAGCTTGGCACAGCTCTTGTGTGGTAAGAGGAGGGGCTGAATATGCAACCAACATCAAGGTTGCCTGTATCAAACTTCGGGACGCCGCGCTTTTCTTGTTGAAACCTTTCAGCATAAGTTTGTAGGTGGCTTCGAGAGTGCACGGGAGCGTTTGAAGAAACTCCATCTTCGCATCGCAAGACTCAAGCGTGCTTAGGAGGTCGATGTGACACAATATCTGCCAGAAGCTATTTATTGGTTAGAAAATGTGACCTCTAATATGAAGACGCCCAGGAGCTTAAACCCACCTAGTGTCTGAGCCGAGACAGAGCTTCTGCGCGGTTTGGTCCTTCGTTGCTGCTTCGTCAAACTCGAGATCTCCACAAGCAATCCGCTTTTCCAACTCCGTTGCAGTGAACAAGTGCTGGTCCTCTTCGGCATGGCTCATTTCGACTTTGCAAAACCTGTCCTGTAACGAGTTCTCAATGATACCCTGTGGCCTGGAAACTATCGCCACACAAAATCTCTTCTCGTCCTGGCTGATGAGCGAAGCCAAAGAAATTGCGACGTTGGCAGTATTGCTTCCACATTCATCCACGCCATCAACTACGACCAGGACGTGTTCGAAAAGCTTGGACATCTCCTGCAATATAGATTCCAGCTTTTCGATTGAGGGTTCTTCGAGCCCTGTCTTGTGTTGGTGTAGATCTTGGTAATAATCCTGAAGCATTCTGAAAGCGGCTTGGTTTTGGCGCGCAACTTGAGCGGCGATTGTGCTTAGAATGTTGACCGGAATACGAGTTCGCGGATCTGAAAAACTGCAAAAGACATAGGCCACCACAGTGTGGTTGTGCCGTTGCAGAATTGCTTTCCTGATCATTGCACCAGCGAAGAATGTTTTTCCTGCTCCAGCAGGTGCCGTGATCCACAAATGAGATCCCGTCGCATCAACCCATTTCTTAACCTCTAAGCTCTCCCAGAGTCCAAAGCTATACAAAGAGTTTGACTCTTTCAGGACGCTCCTTAGGCATGTTCTTTGGTCGAACTTGAGGAAAAAGTTGACGACATCTAGGGAACCTGGTTCGGTGGCGACAACGGCTGCAATGCTGGTGTGCTGGGAGACTGCGTCGATTTCGTCAACCACCATAACGCACTTCCCGCTTGAAAAGACTTGGTGCAGGTCACTCGTTGACTCTGCAGGCAACCCTCGACTGATACCTTCTCTGTGTTCTCTCAGCTCTTTCAGCAGATCTGATGTCCAGGCGGTTGTAAATGGCCATTTGTGTTTTGTTCTTTTGAGGTGTACATCGGCCTTGCGTCTCAATAGTGACCTCTCCAACCGTTCCAATGTTTTGTGGCACGATCTCAGCTGTGATAGGCATGTTACAGACGTACAGTCACAACCGTGATCGTCTTCAAAGGTCGAAACTAAGAGGGCGAGCTGATGCAATAGGCCGGCAATGTTCTGTATCTCCTTGGCGACATTTCGGATTTCGGCCTGCGTTTTGCCTTCGATCTTGCCAAAATACACTGTCAGCCGAAAAGTAGCGTCGGCAATGGCTCGGAGGCCGCTGAGGCTCTCAGCCAAGTTCCTTGTCTCCATGGTCTCCCAGGCCTCGGCTGATGACACAGCGTCAAGGTGAAGGCCCAGGATAGGGCGCCAAAATGGCGGTTCGAGTGGTTGCCAAACCAAAAAGGTCCGAAGACTCTCTGTTGAGACTTTGAGAGTGATAAGGAGCCGCTCGGCTATTGCCTGTCCGCGTGTCGATGCACGTGTGACGTGTTGTTATTATTAATCTCCCCGCTTGTGCAATAAGCAAATGGCAGATGGCAGCTCACGGCTGGAAAATAATTCCAGCTGACAAGAAGTACCTTGCATACGGGCTTACGAACCTGTAATCTAGACTGATTGTGGCGGCTGGACTCGAGTGACGGCTACCGAATTCTTTCTCCAATCGGAAGCGCTCGAATGATCAGAGAAAGCCATACTTTGAGGAACTGTGTTGGATGTATGCTCAGTTTGTCAGGCCAGGAAGTGTGTCAAACCTCGGGTCGTCTTGGGTCTTCGCTTCTAACCAATTTCATCCATTGATTCTTTCTAGACGGGAAACGGTTTGCCCGTGGAAACCTCCCCCCTAAACCTTAGATTAGTTAGGCCTCATCGACCACCTTACAGACATTAGGGGCAAGTTGTCACAATAGCTTTACTTATGACTTTAGCTATACAAGATACTCACACTCTAGAACAGCCTTTCTACATACTAAGTATATTAAACGCTATCTCAAACGTCTTTCTCCCCTTCTTATTTATACTATAACTTATTTTACATTATTTATTACTTATATATTTTACCTATATATAAAGTAGTTTTTTCTATATATCTCTATTTATAGGATTAAGCCTTTATTGTATTTAATCCTATATACCTTACTATATACTCTAACTTATAATAGTTATAGGCTTAGCTTTTACCTAACTATTATCTAACTATTTTATATTTATTATAATTAAAGTATAGCTTACTACTTTTCCTAATAGCTAATATAACTAAAATTACTTTTAAATTAGTTAAACTTATAGGCTAATATAACTAGGCTGCTTAGTACTAAGCGCTAAAAGTAGAATATAAAGGCTTTAGTATTTAGTAATATATTAACTTAGATCTCTTAGATATTACTAGTAACTCTCTTACTAAAAAAGGGATCCTAGATATTAATATCTTTATTATAGAAAGATAGTATCTTATTAATATTAAATACTATAAGGCTACTTTAGCTTATACCTAAAGAAAAAGCTAATAGGAGGTTAATAATCTAGTACTTAATCCTCTAAAAGACCCTATAGTTATCTTAAAAACACTACCCTTTATAAAACTAATACTTAAGAGATATATCCTTACGTTTTTAGACGTTAAAAAAGAATTTAATATAAGAATAAAAGAATATAATATATAAGCTTTAGTTTATACTTAGTAAGTTTAAAGCTACTATATAGTTTTTAACTAAGTAAGTAAAACTATTATATTTAGTTTTCTATTAAATATATAGTAAAATATAGGTTCTATAGGTAAAGCTATAGTCTAATACACTATATATTATCTTAAACTTAATCTTACGCCTAATAACCTTTTTACTAAAATTACTATAAAAACTAAGTATTACTAGGTACTTAAACGTATAAAGGGTAGAGTTAATCTTACTTACTAATATAAGGATTAGTACTTTATATATTTATACGCTTATACCTGGAATATTCTAGAAGTTAAAAGAGAGATTACTATAGTTAATTTCTTAGATATAGTTAGAATACACCTTACTTTAAGCTAAAGAGACTATAAGTATAAAACGCTTATAAAGAATCTTAAACTTAGTTATAAGACTAGTATAGTACTTAAGCTTAGCTATACCTTTTATACTATTACCTAAAATAATAATATATATAAGAAGCTTTCTTTCTAAAGTAAAGCTTACTTAACTTTAGTAGGTTAATCTAATAATACCTAGCTAGTAAGAGAGAATAAAGATACTAACTACTTAGATAGTTATAACTATAGCTAGAAGCTAGTAAGTTATAACTATATTAAATATACCCTTACTAAAAGGGTTTTTAATCCCTAAGTAAGGTTAGCTTTTACTTTTTTAAAAGACTATATTATAAAGATATATAATAAAGTAATAAAAAGTAAATAGGTAACCTTTTAAAAAAAGCTAGTAAAAAAAAGGTAGATAAAATAAAGTAAAAGACTTTTTCCTATAAATTATAACTTTACTACCTTACTACTTAAAAAAGCTAGTAACCTAAAGTATCTTAATAGTATTATTATAGTTATAATTTAAGTATTCTTTAACTATAAGTTAAGCCTACTTTTAGTAATCTATAGTATAGTTATAATAAATACCTACTTACTATTTTAATTTACTATAATAGATAGTTATAGTACTATACACTTAGTTAACTATAAAAGCTTATTAGAACCTAACTCTTATATACATTTCAGCTTTAATAACTATATAGAAGTTAGTACTTTATTTATACTAATTAGTAGTAAAAGAACTTAAGTTATAAAAAACGTTTTAGATAGCCTTTATAGGCTAAAAACTAAAAGTCTTACTTTAACTAACGTTATACTAATTAAGGGTTTTTATATTAATATTATAGTAAAAAAGCTACTTCTTAATAGTAGGTTATAATACTATAGGTTAAACTATACTATATAGTTTAAAATAATAGAATATAATAACGTAGTTATAAGGCTTACTTATAAGTATAACTTAGTATTCCTCTAATATAACTTAATTAACCTTTATTCTTAAGTACGCTAGATAGTAATTCCTATAAGCCTTACTAGAATAGTTATAGTAATAGGCTATAGAAAATATAGAAAATTATATTAACTTATATATAAGAGAAATAATACTATACTCCTTTAGTATTTATAGTTTAGTTACCTTAGCCTAATAGCTTTTTAATAACTTATACTAAAGGTAAGAGGTATATAAATAACTCCTCTAATATAAATTAAATATAAGGATTACGTAATAATACATACTAAAAACGTAGTCTTAAGGGGACCTTCTAAGTTAAAAGTAATACGCTTATAGTATAAGGTCTATTAGGATCTCTTTAACTTTCTAATAGTATTTTTAAGTACTAAATAGCTTTTAGTAATATATAATAAATACTTAAGCTAAATAGTTAGATTCCTTTTAGTACGTAAGATAGAGGATCTTATACTTAAATCTATTAAATCCCTTAAAGCTTAGGTATATTATAAAAAAAGAATCCCTATATATAAGTTTTACTATAATAATAATATAGCTATTATTAGCTATAATATAATATAGGTATATAAGAGATAGTATACTACTATTAGAATTAAAATTAAAATATTACTACTATATATAAAAAAACCTATTAAAGTAGTAGAAAAGGCTAGTAAGCTAGTTATTTAGAAGTCTATTAAAATATATATTATAACTAATCTTCTAAAAAGGCTTTAAAATAAAGTAGCCCTTACTATTATCTTTATTTATAATATTAGCCTATAGGAATCTAATAGCTAGATATCTCTAACTAAAATAAAGCTTAGTTAGTATTATAAATACTACTACTAGTAGTAACCTAATTCTTATACGCCTTTAAAAGAAGCGTTACTTTTATACTAGGGAGGGCTTTTTATATATAGGTATAAGGTATACCTAATATAAAAAGACTATAAGAGAGGTATATAGTAAAAGGATTATAAAGTACTTCCTTATAAGTATATAAGATATTTAGTTAGTTATATACTAGAAACGTATAACTTATATAGAATCTAAGTGCCTACACTTAAGTAAGTAATAACTATATATAATATATAGTTTAATAAAAGCGTTTTTTATAATTTAGTAATAGAAAAAAAGGCTTTATATTATAAGATAAAGTAGCTATTATAGATTACCTAGCCTAGCTATAGATCCTACTAGAGATACTATAATCTACCGGTTAGCTAGCATATAGTTAGTCTATAGAAGCCCTACCTAGCGCCAGCCTATAAGGGCTAGCACTACTAGCTATAGCTTAACTATTAGCTAGTTAACTAATCTATTACCTATTTTTAACTATGTTAAGTAGTAGTATAACTATATTATAATACTATAGGATATTAACCCTTTACTACTATTAAATTTATAATAAGAGGTAAATACGCTAACTATAAGAAGAAGCTATTTATTTAGTTTTTCTTCTTTAACTAATTAGAAGCCTATATTTCTTTACTAATTAGCTACTAATATATACCTACTAGTAAAGTTATTTACCTACAGCCTATACTATAATAACCTTCTACTTAGCTAAAGCTAATATCCCTCTAGCTAATACTCTTACTTTTAATAACCTTACTTTTACTACTCTTCTTTATACTCTTTTTTACCTATTATACTATTAAATCTACTACTACTAAAGCTACTATTAGTTAAGGCACTTAAGAGATAATAATAATAATAGAGTTACTAGCTAAAGCCCTACTAAAAGTATAGTACCTAATTTCCCTTAAAATCTATATTATTCTACTATATATATATAAATAACTATACCTATTACTACTAACTTTACTATTAAGACTTTATATCTTAAAATACCTTCTTTTACTATCTACTAAACTATAATCTACCTTTACTATTACCTATATATTTACTACTTTTATTAACTTTACTTTTACTACTATTAATTTCTATAGTCTCTTTACTACCCTTTAGCCTATTAATAAGTAAGTAATCTATATTACTAGTATTACTAGTCTTCTTTTTAGTAGTAAAATCTAATAAGGCTATTAAAGTCTTCTATATAAGAATAGCTATAATTTAGGCTTAGTAAGATAAAGAAGAGCTTTAATAAAAGACTAATAAGTAAGTCTTTAGTATAGATAATCTATATATAAGTTATTACCTAAAGTACTTAATAAGATATATAGAGCTATTACTACTAATACTACTTTTAGTATATACTTAGTATACCTATTAACTACCTCTATAGCCTTAGTTACTACCTATAACTACTTTTACTAAGGTATTTATATTACTAGCCTAGCTATATTAACTACACCCTAAATATAAAAGAGGTAACCTACCTAAAGGTAAATCTTATATATACTAATAACTTTAAAAGTAAAAAGAAAAAATCTAATCTCTTTAGTAGTAAGTTAGCTAGCTTTATAACTACTTACTACTACTACTACTAATATATTATAAAGCTACTTAGTACTATAGTTAAGATACCCTAGATAAAGAAGATAATAAGAAAGATAATAAAGAAAATAATAAGGAATATAATAATATTAGCTATATAGTAAAGACTAGTCTTTAGGATAAAGATAATAATAAATTAATCTATACTAAGGAATATTACTATACCTATAAGGAATTACCTAGCTATATAAAGTAATAATATAGCTAGCTAAAGTATAATAGGCTAGTATTACCTTACGATAGGCGTATAGTAACTTAATATAATTTATCTAAGCTAAAGAGAGAAAGTAGGAAGTATAAATAACGTATAGTTTATATAGGCCTTTATTTTATATATATTATATATATATACCCCTTTTAGTTAGTTATAAGTAATAGTAGGTTATAGTAGGCACTAGCCTAGCTATACTTATTATAGTGTAGCCTATAATACATACTCCCTTTTTATACTATAAGGCTTTACTAGCCTTTTATAGTTACGTACTATATCTTAAGAAATTACCTACTAAATAATCCTATAGGCTAGTAGGCTTATTATTTATTTTTTCTTTTTTTTTACTAGCCTTTTTATTAATATTATAAGTATTTATCCTATATATAACTATATTTTCTTTTTACTTTTATTATCTTTTTACTAATTACTAGTTATTAATTATAGAAATTAGATAATTTATAATAGCTATAAGTAAACTAATCCTTATATAGGCTTATATATATATATATATATACCTACTAATTAGTTACTAACTTATAAGATAGCCCCTTACTATCTCTAGCTACTTTTTATTTTTTAAGGATAATAAGGTTTTTAACCTTATTACCCCCCCCTACCTTAAGCCTTAGTTACCTACTTCTACTATAAGTTATTTTCCTTTAGTAAGCGTATTATATAAGTTAACTAACCTAGCTAAAATAATAAGGATAATAAAAATAATAAGGCTAATAAGACTAACTATAGCTTTTTAGTTATAAAAAGACGTTATACTAACGCCTTTACCCCTATTACTACTTCTACCTATATACTAACTATCTTTTATATATACTCTTACTTTTTATATATATACTACCTTACGTATAACCTTACTACTATCTATTATATAGAGAATATTAGTACCTATAAGTACTACTATCTCTCCTATATATAGTCTAACTATAGCTACTAACTTATAAGTCTCTTATTACTTATATAAATCTTATACCTTACTAATATAACTTAGATCCTTAAGGCCTCTTTAGGCCTCTATAAGGTAATATTTATTACTACTTATACTACTACTTTAACTACTTTTAGCTCTATAAAGTATACCTCTTTCTAGCTAGCTATTAAGGCTTAAGAGGTTATAACTAACTTAGAGTAAGAGGTATAAAAGAGTATTAAAAAGACGTATAAAAAGCGTACCTATAGTATATCTAATAATATACCCCTTACGCTTACTACGCCTACTCCCTTTTTCCTAGCTATTACTACTACTACTACTACTACTACTACTATTAATACTATATATAGTAAGGTTACTTCTTACCTAGGTAGTCTTATAGCTACTTAGGGTAAGCGCCTTATTATTATAGTTAAGGAGATTTTAGTCTCTCTTAAGAGAGTAAGTATTAGTTTTTTCTTCTTTTTTATATAACTTTTATACTAACTTTATATTTTTAGTTTATTAATTTTATTACTACTAACTTTAGTTATAGCTTTTCCCTTAAGCTAAAAGACTTTTAGTAGGAGAGTCTCTTATACGTTTTAAGTATACTTATTCTATATAGCTTTACTATTTACTTTATAAAGCTTAATTATTCTTTATAAGCTATAGCCTTTTAATAAAGATTTATTACTTATCTACTTATTATACGTCTTTATTTTTTTATATATATATATAATACCTCTATTATAAACGTTAATAGGTTTATACTTCTTTTTAAAGGAGTTTAAAGCTATAGTATTTTTAACTAATTTAATAGGTTTCTATATAGCTTTAGTAAAACCCTCTTAGTGTACTAGCGCCTAACGTATTCTTATTTTTTTTTTACTATACTATTATATACTAATTATTTCTATAACGTATTATTCTTTTTTACTATCTTTTATTAAAGGGGAAGATTATATATTATAGGCTTTTTAGCTTAGTAAAAAGTTATTCTTAGTATAGTATAATAGGTCTATATAGAATTAGTTATAAATACTACTAAGTACGTTAAGTTTAACTATAAAGGGGCTAATTACTTTAGTAACTTAGTAATAGTAGTATAGCTAATTAAGCTTATAATTTAGTTATAGAAAGTAATAATTATATATTAATAGCTATATATTATTACTTACTATAAACCTTTTAGCTATACTTTATTACTTATTAGCTAATTCTTCTATATATTATTAAGCTATAGCTATTACTACTTATACTATTATAGTTACTTTAGTTATCCTCTATATAAGTTATTTAGTAACCTTTTTATATATATCTATTACCTTCTATACGCTCTCTTTAACTATAATAAGGTTTATATAGTAGCTATACTTTATAAAGAAAAGGCTTAACCTAGTTACTAACGTAGTATAGTTATTAATTACTAATTACGTAACTAGTATTTAATACGCCTAATCCTCTTAAAGGTAACTTATATAGGCGTATAACGTTACTTAGATCTTTTACTTAAAGCGCTTTATAGCTTTATTACTTTATAGGTAATATAACGTACTTAGTCTTTACTTAATACCTATAAGTATATAAAACTTACACTAGAACTTACTTATTTAGTTACTCCCTTTATTACTAATAATACTTTTTAATATACTATAAAAGTAGTAATAGTAACTTAGAAATCTTTTAGTATATACCTCTATATCTATTATTACTATTAGTTTAAGTATTACTAACTTTCTTAGGTAGTCTATAATAACCTATATATTAGTAGTATAGTTAGGGCTAAATAGTAGGAGATTTATAATAAAGTCTATTAATAGGTTGCTTTTTAAGCGCTTAAGTATACTTAATAGTTATAAAAGGCTTTTCTTTATATTACGCTAAATCTTACTACTCCTATATACGTTATAGTTATAAATAAAGCGCTATACTATTTATAACTAGCCTAGCTAATAAAACCTCTATAAAAGTATCTCTAAGGTACTATTTCTCTTAAGGTACCTAGTTATAGTTAAGTTATAGCTTTATTATACTAACTAAGTATATAGGCTATTAGAGAGAGAATTAAGGTTATTATTACCTAGTACCTATATCCTCCCCCTTTAGGTAAGTTATTTTATATTATTAAGGTAGTAGTCTATAATCTAAATATATAACTAAAGGTTAGCTAAAAGTAAGTAGTCTTTTTACTAAATAGCTATATATACTACTTAGAAGATAGTATTACTATCTTACGTTATAGCTTATAAAGCTTATAGTTCTTTATCTTTAAATACCTTTATGTATAGCGCTAGAGGTACCTCTATTATATAGTAAGCTATTACTAGTTACGCTTTATTTAGAATTATTTAAATAATATATCCCTATTAGTAGTTATTATTTTATATAAAGGAGGTATCTTACTTACGCTAAGAGAGTATATTAGAAACGCTTACGTTTTTACTAAGCTAGTATATAATATA
Source organism: Colletotrichum cereale (assembly GCA_034509685.1). Classification (NCBI taxonomy): domain Eukaryota; kingdom Fungi; phylum Ascomycota; class Sordariomycetes; order Glomerellales; family Glomerellaceae; genus Colletotrichum; species Colletotrichum cereale. The sequence goes on along the minus strand of JASUDE010000094.1, from coordinate 13,975 downwards.
AAAGTTATATTCTATAAGCGTTTTAGCCTAACAGCTTTAGTACTTTATTAACTTTTACTTTTTTATAAAGTACTTAAGGGACTTATAGTTAATTATTACTTTAAAGGGCTTCTTAGTACTATATAACTTTACTTTTTATACTTAAAGGTAATTTAGTATTACTAATAGCTTTTTATTATAAATAAGGTAGTTATATTATACTAATATAAGCTTTTATAAGTAAAAAGTAATAGGTTAGTACTTACCTTTATTATTTACTTATATTAAGGCACCCCTTAGTATAAACCTAAAGTAGTTAGTCTTTATAAACGTTAAAGCGTCTAAGTTAAAGTTTTATAGTAGTAAGGCTATTATAAAGTAGTTCTTAAGCTTTTTAAATACTATAGTATACTTTACTAACTATATAAATACTACGCCTTTCTTTATAAAGTAAGTTATTAGCTTAACTACCTTAGTATAGTTAGGTATAAATATTTAGTAATAGTTAGTAAAGCCTAAAAAGCTTTTTATACCTTTAATAGACTAAGGCGCTAACTACTTATAAATAGCGTATACTTTTTCTAAGTCTATTAAAACGCTTTTCTTAGCTTTTAGAATAAAACTAATATACTTTACTTTCTTTATACTAAAGTTACTCTTCTTTACGTCTAGGCTAAGCCTTACTATATAAAGCTTCTTAAGAACTTAGTAAACCTTTTACTTATAGTCTTTTTTTATTTTATTAAAGTAAATAAGGATATTATTAAGGTATATAGTAATAAAGTTATTAAGAAACTTCTAAAGTAAGCTATTTATAAAGCGCTACTAGTTTATAGGTATATTTATTAGCCTAAAGAAGTAAACTAACTATTTAAAAAGCCTATATTATATATAAAAAGTAGTTTTATACTTATTACTTTTAGTAATTTATATCTTATAGAAGGCTACTACTATATCTACTTTAGTATACTACTTTACTACTTCTATATAGTAAAGCGTCTTAGAGATTAAAAGTAGTAGATAATAGTCTTTTTTTATAATAGCGTTTAGCGCTTTATAATTATAATAAAAGCGTAACCTACTACTTAGTTTATATATAAAAAGTACTAGCGCCCTTACTATAAAGCTACTTACTTAGATAAAGCCCTTATTAAGGAGGTTTTTTAAGGTCTTCTTTAGGACTAGTAATTCCTCTCTTAATATACTATAAAAAGGGCCTTATAGTAAGGTTACTTTTAGTTTTAATTCTATAAAGTAGTTATAGCTAGGTTAGTATAGTAGTACTTTTATTAAGGTGTTAGGGTTAAATAAGTTACTATATTCTTTATATATCTATTATAGTAATACTATAACCTTAGTAGCTTATCTTACCCTTTTATCTAACTTTAGCTATAAAGCTTTCTTTATATTAGTAAAGCTAACTATTATAATTTAGAAGAAAGCCTATAAGTCTTTACTTATTCTTTTTATAAATAGGTTATATTAAGTAATATAATCCTTACGTATAGCCTTATAATAGATAGCTATAAAGGTAGACGCTTTAATTACTTAAGTAGCTTTAATTTTATATACTATTATAGACTCTTATTAACTAACTAGGCGTAGCGTAAGGTCTACTTACCTATAGTAAATAGTATACTTTATAGTATTATAAATAGTATAGTTATATTCTATTTAAAGTTTTCTTAGGAATATATTAACGTTAAGGCTGTATATAACGTATATATATATATACTAATAGTATCTATAAAGTTTAAAGTTAAATATAACTACTTTTTTTACTATTATACTAGCTAATTTATTAGTAAACCCTTTTAAAAGGATTTTTTATTAAGAGATATATAAGAAGTACTAAGTATATATAAAGTTATAGTTTACTATTATATAAGTATTATAACTAGTATTAGTAAAAGCTTAAGTAGAGGATCTTTTATTAATATAGGTATTTAATAGTATAGCTAGTCTAATTATTCTCTTCTTATACTAAAACTCCTTTTATTTTATATACTTCTTACTTATTACCTTTAAAGCTTAATTTTACTTTAAAGCTATTCTTTTTCTAACTCCTCTCTACTTTTAGTAGTACTATAAGTATTATTACTTTCCTTAAGCTTCTTAATCTTAGTAGTTACTTTAGCTATATAGGTAGGCTTACTCTTTTTTTTCTTACTATTAAGGTAATTATAAGCTAGGTATTTAATTTTTAGTAGGTATAGTACTAGTGTGTTTTAGTATACGCTTTTTATACCTTAAGGCGTTTTTTTATTTTAGCTTTATTAGCTATATATACTATTATTCCTCTTATTATTTATATATCTCTATTAGTATCCTTTAACACTAAAGGTAATAGGTATTTATAAGTAAGCTATATATTATTAGCTAGGCTTTTAACCTTTTAAGCTACTTTACTTACTTATTATATATATATATAGAAGGTAAAGAAAAGTAAAACGCTTACTAGTATACTTTAAATATAAAAAAGAAAAGCGTTTAAAAGGAGTATAATTTATATTTTACTTAGCTATAGGTAGCCTTTAGCTTTAGCTAATACCTATTTAAACTTTAAAAGGAAAGTAGTAAAAAATTTATACTCCTTTATCTTAATACTTATTAAAGAGGTAGATATATAGGTTTTTATATTTAGGTTACTATACGTACGCTTTAGGTACTTTAGGAACTCTTTAGGGTTATAATCTACTTAAGCTCCCCCTATTTTATAGTAGGTTATTACTATTCTTTAAAGCGCTATATCTAAGTAGGAGTTAATAAAGTACTAAGCTTCTTACTTTATTATAAAAAACGCTTTATTAATATATAGCTTATTATATATTTAGTATAACTATATAGAGAAGTCTTAGCGCTAGCTAAAGAACTTTAGGGGGTTTAGTATTAGTTTCTAAATAACCTAGGGGTAGTTTTTAGCTAGTGTAAGCGTAATAACTATAGTAGCTATTATAAGCGTAGTATTTACTACTTCTAAAGACTCCTTATTATATAATTTAATTATAAGGCTTATACCTTAGGGGTTAGTACTTTTTACTTTAAGCTTTTTTATTTTTTATATTATCTTTACTATTACTTACTTTAAAGCTATAACTTTAGCTTTTACTTTAGCTAATAAAGAGGTTTTATAGCTTATTACTATTTTAGTGTCTTATTATATACCTATTATAAAGTATAATTAGTAGGGTATTTATTTTTATTTTAAAAGCTTAGATATATAATAGGCTAGTATTACCTTATAATAGGTATATAGTAACTTAATATAATTTATTTAAGCTAAGGAGAGAAAGTAAAAAGTATAAATAATATATAGTTTATATAGGCCTTTATCTTATATATATTATATATATATACCTCTTCTAGCTAGGTATAAGTAATAGTAGGTTATAGTAGGTATTAGCTTAGCTATACTTATTATAGTGTAGCCTATAATACTAAGATACTAAAAGATTCTAATATAATATAGTATTTACTTAAAGGTAAAAAACTAGAAATTATAAGCTTACCTAAGTAAAATATTAGCCTACTAGTAGAATAATACTAAATAACTAACTAGCTAATTTAACCTCTTTTAGTATAATATAATATATAATAATAGTAAACCTTATTACTACTAGCTATAAGGGTTTAATAACTACCCTTTCTAATATAATTCCTAATACCTAGCGGTTTCTTAGCTAGTATAGGTTACTACCCTTATAGACTAGGTATACTAGGCTTTTAGCCTACTTAAATACTACTAGGTTTAGCTTATTAACCCCCCCCCTTAGGGTAGATAGTATACACACTACTTTACCCCTAAGAACTAGCTATATACTTAATACCTTTAGTTATACTACTATACCTAGGTATACTACTAAACGTCTTTATATAAGGGATATACTTTACTTTATTAAATATAATAGTAAGGTAAATATATGTATTCTCTTACTACCTACCTCCCTAATAGCTAAGGATTTTAACTCTTTAGCTATTAATACCTATAGAAAGGTAGAAATAACTAATAGTAAATATCTTTTATTTAGTAGTTATACTAATACTACTACTAAATATATTTTAGTTTATAGATATATTCTTTTATACTATAGTATACTAAATATAAATTTTTAAGATATTATTTAATAGTATAAACACCTTAAGATATACTCTAACCTATTTATAAATACCTAAAGGGGTTAGTATTTTTTAGCTAGACGCTAATATAAAGCGTTACTTACTAAACCTTATCTTTTATAACTACTATATAACTTACTACTATAATATAAAGTTATAGACTTAGGCTATTAAAGTAGTATACTATAATACCTTATTACTATAGTACTTTAGTTAGATAATTTACTAATACCTTAAGGGATAAGCCTAAAACTAGTAGGAATTTTAACTTATAACTAAAAAATAGTAATAGCTAAAATAGTAAGGATAAACTACTATAGCTTAATAGATTAAAAAACGCTTTAGCCTTACTTTAGTAAACGCTAAAAAGTAGTTTTAAGAAAACTACTTTACTATAAAGAAGATTAATAGCTAAAGTAATATTTATATATTTACTTAAAGCTGCTTTAAGTACGTAAGAGTATAAAGAGATTAAACCTAACGTTAATAGCTAATAAGGTTTTATAATAACCTTACCTTATAGCTTAAATAATTCCTCTATAAACCTAAGGATAATAACTCTTTAGATAGATATATTACTTATACTAAAAAATAATATAAAGTACTATAAGACGTAGCGCTTAAATCTTAATATAACTTAGTATATATTAATAACGCTACTAACTATAATAGTAAAGATATAGTATACTAAAGAAATATAATAGTTTACCTAAAAGCCTTATAGGCTAGTTACTTAAAACCTTATAATAAAGACCCCTCTAAAGATAATAAGAAAGAAACTATATTCTAAGAATTAAGTAGTAGGAATAATTAGTATAATTAAGATAACTATAGATATTATAGAAATTACTATAGAAACTATAGAGGATACTAATCCTATAATAACTACTAGAAAGAAAACTACTAAAATAATACTAAACGTTATATAAAAGATTAATAACCTTAGTAGGAAGTTAAGTAAAGAGGTAGATAGAGATAATACGTATATTATACTTAAAGAATTAATAGGTATAATAATATATAATTTATATAGGAAAATAATAAGAACGTTTAGACTTATATTAATAAACTTATTAATAATAAGTATATTCTTAAAGGCACTAAGGAAGTTCCTTTATATAAGATAGAGAGTATAAACTTTATAGCTACTTTATTAGAGTAAGAGGCGCTATTACCTAAAGAATAAAAGAGGGTTATTAAACTTAGTAATAACTATATCTTATTATAAAGTAAGATTAAAAAGTACCTTACTTAAACACCTTTAGATAATAACTCTTTAGCTATAATAATAATACCTTTTATACTATTAGCCTCTTTAGAAGATATAGTTTTAAAACCTAATAGAAGAATTAACTAATATAATAACACTATAAATTTTACCTTTTAACTAAAAGAAGTCTTTAAAGTAGTTATTAAACCTAATAAGAAATATAGATACTATAAGTATACTTATCTTTAGATTAAGGTATATACTAATAAGAATTTAGAAGACTACTTTATCTATATTAATATAGAAGTATTAGTTATCTTAGTAAAATAAAAGTAGGTAAAAAAGTTTACTAAGAATCTAAGGTTTTTACTTATAAAGCTATAAAAAGTAGGTGTAGTTAGGTTATCTTTTATACTCTTAGAAAACGTTACTTTTAATATATATATTATTAGTATAGTAAAAGGTATAGAAGTAAAAGTTTATACTATAATAATAGCTAAAGTTATAAAGAAACTCCTAACTTAATTACTTTTAGAAATACTATTTTATAATAACTATAGTATAGTAGTAGATTTTAATAAGAAGTAGGTAAAACTTTAATTTTTCTATAATATAATAATCCCTACTATAGTTAAATACTACTACCTAGTATTATAATAGATTACTTCTTAGTTTATAGTAACTTTTAAGCTAAAAGAACTTAAGTATCTCCCTATAAACTTTATTAACCTCTTAGAGAGATCTATAGAGGATAGAAAGTAGTAACTATACTATATATACTCTAAACACATATATATTCTTAACACTATTACTAATTTAAAAACCCTAAAAGTTATACTAGTATATAATAATATAGTAGAACTAATAACTATTAAGAAAAGTATAAAAGTAGTGTAAATTACTTTAAACTAAAGTAAAAAGACTACCTAGGTAATTAGTAAAGATATACTAAATATTATTACTTATAGTAATTTAGTAAATTTCCTTAATATTACTAATAAATTCCTAAACACTATAGGAGAGTTTACTATAGAAGTAGATAATACTAAAAAAACCCTATAAGATATATTAATACTAAAGGAAATACTAAAATATAGTATAATAAAGCCTAAGATATATTTAGTAATAGTTAATAAATATAGTATAGAGATTTACGTAAATAATAAGAAGTTTACTAGTAAGATAAAGGTAGTACTTAATAAATACTATATCTACTATAATAAAAGGATAGTACTTATTCCTAATGAAGACTATATAAAGATTAACCTTATTAAGGAATAGTAAAACTAAAGGTAGAATATCTAAGTCTTCCTATTAAGTCTTAAAGATATAGAGTTCCTTAACGCCTATTAAGATAAATAATATAAGTTAGAGAAGATTAGTTAGTAATAAGGCCTTACCTCTATTATATACCTCCTCTTTATTATATAGAAATACTATATAGATAGGAAAAAGAATAAAGGTTAAGTAGTTATAGATATATAACCTTTTAATAAGTAGGTAAGTCTAAACGTTTACCTTTTTCTAAACTAAAATAAAATTATAGGCTATCTAAAAGGTAAGAAATATATAATAATATTTAATACTACTAGGTTCTTTTACTAGCTTAGTATATATTCTAAACACTAAAATAGAATAGTAATAATTAGTCTTAAGAAAGCGCTAGGCCTACTAGCTAAAAAGGCTAAAGGAAAAGTATAAAAACTACCCCTACCTCTAACAAACTCTAATTGTAGTAAGACGTATACTAATTAATAGGTCTTTTAATTCTTAGACCTAATCTAAAAAAGAAAATCTAAAAACGTAAAGTATTAATAGAGAAATTATAAAAATACTAATATATATAAAAGTAATAAGCTTATAGTAATAACTATATATTAACTATATAGGTATATATATTTATTCTATCTCTATAATAACTATTAGGCTCTTCTACTTATAGACTTTATTTTTACCTTACTATTTTAAGCCTTAATATAAAACTACTTTACCTTATTATAATTATCCCCCTTAAATTAGTTATAAGTCTTTATAAAACTAATTTAAGCTTCCTTACGTTAAAAGTATATTAATTAATAATAAAAGAAAAGAAAGAAAGAAATATTATAAAGTATTTAGCGCTTATAATAACAGCTAAGTTACTATTATAAAGTAAAACCTTATAGATATATAACCTTATTTTATAATCTATAGTAATTACTACTACGTAACTCTTTATATTAAGCCTTATATATCTTATTCTATTTAAGAGCTTAATAAAGTTAAAACTAGCCTTCTTAAAAAGGTAGATAGGTAAAGTTATAGTAGGTAATATTACTAGAAGTACTTTATTTAATCTACTTCTATTAGTTAACGCGTTAATTAATATAATCTTTATAGGAGTAACTCTAAATATCTAAAACGTCTAGCTAAAGTAGGTATAAAAGACGTAAGGGTATTTCTAAATCTATTAGGCTACCCTAATTATTATTATTACTATTCTTATTATTATTCTAAACGCCTAACTTACTAACCTACCTAATATAGGTATTTAGGTTAAATTTATTAGGAAGATTAAATAGTAGATCTAAAAGAGGGGAATTATTAAAGCTTATAGTAAATTAGGTTTATAAATTACCTAGTATATTTAAAGCTATAGGTAAAGTCTTTTTCTTTAGTTATATATTAATAGGTAGAAATATAGGTATAGCTAAAGGTTAACGTAACTAAAGAAGAGGCGCTAGGAAAATAGGGTTTTTACTAAAGTTATTATATAACTAGGTAACTTTATATAGAGGTAGGTTATTATAAAAGCTCTATATATTATAAAACTTTACTATAATTATAGATACTATTTATAATACTAAAAGGACTTTACCTTTAATCTTATAGTTTTTATTTTACTAATAAAGCTAGGTAAATTTAGTTAATAATACTTTAAGCTAAAAAAAGGTTTATACTTATTCTATAGTATAAAGACTATAAGTAAAGCTATTATTTTATTATTTAGTATTTACTATATAGGCGTTTAATATAGTAACTATAATAGTATCTATTAAAGCTTCTAAGTAGTAGTATTAGTTTTATAATATTTTAACTATATCTATAAATAACTTATTATACTTAGACGTCTAAGTAGAGTTAGTAAAATAAATATATCTAATAACTTAGTTAACTAGTAATATAGCCTAATAATTATTACTATAGTTAAGTAAAAAGATAAAGTAGTTAGAATTAGTAATAATGTTAATTTAATTATAGATAACGTTTATAGTATTAGAAGTAATAGGAAAACTAAGTACCTAACTAAAGCTAAGAGGAGAAGCCTAAATAGATACTAAGAACCTATAAACACTAAGCTTAATAAAAGTATATACTTTATTACTATTAAGGTTCTCTTTATATATTAAAGTGCCTATAGTATTATATAATCTAATAGTATACTTAAGCTTAATAAAGTTAAGCTTTTCTATAGTTAGGTTATTAAAGCGCCTACTAATACTATATTAAGTAATAAGATACTTGCGTAATAACCTTATATATAATTTACCTAAAGAGGTATACTATTTAGCTACTAAGACTAAGTAGGGGTTACTAAGTAATAGATTTCCTTATAGCTATAATACGTTATAACTATTAAAATTATTTACTAGTTAGAATTAGTAGACTTAATAATTAAATAGTATAAGGTAGAGAGACTTAGTTACTTCTTTTTTAAAGATAATATCTCTGTTTTTTTTAGCCTTTTTACCTTTAGGTTTCTTATATAGGTTAAAATAATAAGTACCTTAGTAAAGCTTATTTTTTATAGTATAAATAATAGGGTTTTATATAGTTAGATTTTAAATTATGTTACTACTATAGTTCTTCTTTACTTTATTTAGTAGCTAAATTACTAAATAACTAAAAGGTATTAGTATAAAAGGTAGAAAAAGTAATTTAGGTAGTAATACCTATAGTAGTAAAAAAGAAGTTATATCTTAACTAAACTAAAGAACTTAAGTAGTTAGTTTTATAATACTATTATTATTCTTAGATTTATCTTATAGAGAGAAAGCGTCTTAGTCTATTAGGAAACTAGTATTATTACCTAAGCTAAAAAGTCTAAAGGGTATTTAGGTTATAATTTTAGATATCTTTAGGAAATCTAACGCCTTTATAGCCTCTTACTATTCTTTCTTTTAGTTAGGTCTATTATTTCTAAATAGCGTAATTAAGATCTATCCCTCCTTAGGAATATTATTATTTATAAAGTTAGTACTTATATAGTTAAGCTAATTCTCTTTAGCCTTAGTAATAGAGGTAGTAATTAGGTATAATAGGCCTATATAAAGGAAGCCTTACACCTAATTAAGAAACTTAAGCCTTAATACCTAGAGAGAAATATTAGTATTACTTAGGTTAACTAAAGTTACTTATTAGTCTATAACTTTATATACTATTACTAAGATGTTTTTATATACCTTTTTAATACCTTATAGAAAAACCTTTATTTAGTTTTTAGCTTTTTTCTTATTCTATTAATTATTATAAAAGTATAACTAACTACTTCTCTAGTTAACTATTAAACCTAAATAAATATATTTATTTTAAATAGTTATACTTATATAAAAAATTAAAAGGTTAGAGTTATCTATTAGTAGAGGCTATATATCTTATAGTTTTAACTAGCTAGTATAAAAAGCTTTACTTCTAATAATAGGCTAAGTAGTAATAGCTTTAGCCTTATATAGGCTTTAGACTAAGTATATAAGTCTTATATAAACGTTATTAAGTTTAGGTAAAATTTTAGCTTTAAGAGTACTAATAAGGTTATATAGGCTAGCTATAAGTTATTAATAGTATAAAAGAGGTATTTATTTACTATATATATTTACTATAGGTAGCTAGTTTTTAATAAGGTCCTCCTAAGTAAAGATATTATTTATACCTATCTAAAGGCTAGTCTTAGTAAGTAGAGGTATCTTTAGGTTAGCTTATAGAGGCTATAAAGGGTTTTAGACTAAAGTGTTAGTAATATTAATATAGCTAGCTTATTTTTAATAAAACTTACTTATAGTAACTATCTTTAGTAATAGAATTAATAGAGTTACTTTTATTATAAATAGAGAGCCTTTCTTATAAAGCTTCTCTATTTTTACTTTACTAAAAGTATTATTATATAATATAAATTTTACTATTATCTCTAGTAGTCGTTTTTATATTAACTATATTTATAATAATATTTATAGATTTAATTAACTTTATAAGTTATAATAAACTTAATATGTTACTACTAGGCTTAAGTTTGTTTAGATAGGGAAAAAGTAAAGTCTATAAGAAATACTTCCTTAATAATATTTTTAGTAGATATAAAACTAAAGGAAAGAAATAAAAAGGAATAAAGAAATATAATTCCTATCTTTAATTATCCTTTTTAAAGGTAAAGAAATAAAGATAACTTATAAAGAAAAAGGTATAGGATATAGTTATATAAAAGGTAAAAAAGGTAAAGTTAGTAAATATATAAATTAATAAAGGAAAAATCTACCTACTTCCCTTTACTTCCTCTTATATAGTATATTTACCTTTACTTTTCTACTAATATTACTAATCTATTAGTAATATCCCCCCTTTTTATTTTTATTTTTATTATTATTTAACCTATCTAGTTAAATACTTTTCTTATTTCTTTATTCTATAAAGATTCTTTTTCTATAAATAAAAAAGAAAAAGAAAAACTCCTTTTACCTAAAGCTCTCCTTATTAATAGTATAAATCTAAGAATTACTACCTATAACTATAGCTAACTACAGCTTTTTAATTAATAGTATTAAAAATACTAATTAACTTTATCCCTATAACCTACTTATAAAGTAAATCCTCTAGCTACTTAGGGCTAATACTAAACCTATACCTTTAAAGAAGGTAAATAACTTACCTCTATATATATTTCTTATAAATAATTAACTTTAGGTATATCTATATAGTCTCTTTTTTTTCCTCTTCTAACTATTATTAACTTTAGCTATAGGCTACTACTTTACTAGTCTAAATACTTCCTAATATCCTTTAAAATAAGTACTTTAAGGTTACGTTTATTTCTTAGATATAGCTAGACGAATTACCTAGCGTTATATAATTAAACTTCTAGCTTAAATACTTTAGCCTAAAAGACTATAGTTATATATATTTAAAAACTAAAGGTTAAAGTAACCTTTATTAATAAGTCTTTATTTATTACTTTATAGCTACTATTTAAAGTATATAGATAACAAAGGTGTTTAAACGTATTACTACTATATATAGCTTCTTTATTTAAGCCTATAAAGGTTATAATACTATACCTTATAGCTATTATAAAGAGTATATATATATAATTAGGAATAAAGAGACTAGTGTTTAGGTTTATAAGCTATATTTTAAGTATATATCCCTTTTAGGAACTCTTTATACTAATTACTTTTACTATAAGACCTAAAGCTTTTACTTCTATAATAATAAGAGTATTTACTAGCGTTATAGTTATAGTATTAAGAAGAAAAAAAAAAAGAGAAAAAGTAGTAAGTTTAATAGACTCTCTATTTCTAACTTTAAAATCCTAATAACTATAGGTATAAGCGCTATTAACTAATTTAACTTTTAGTAGTTTCTTAAATAGAAGCACTTAGCTTAGGCTATAGAGTTTAAGCCTAGCGTAATATTTTACTACACTTATTACCTATTTACTCTTTAATAGCTAATACGCTTTACTACTAAGTAGGTTATATCCTCTTTAGGACTTTAACTAGTTAAAAAAATATAAAATAGGGAAATAAAACTTTAGAATTAAGATTTCTTTCCTCTTAAAGTAAATAATAAAAGAAATTATAAAAGTAATATAAAGATAGGTCTAAAAATAAGGTTAAAGGAAAGGGTCTTATAAATAAATAGTTTTTAATAAAAGAAATTATATATCTTTTAGTTCTTCTATTTCTATATAGTTCTTACTTTCTTTATACTTATATTAGGTATTACTACTTCTAAAGTCTATTATTTTACTCTTTTATATACTACTTTAAGGTCTACTAAATACTACCTAGACCTTATAATAATAGCTTAAAAGGACTTATCTTTATTCTTTTCTTTAGATAATAAAGGTTTCTCTACCTCTTTATTTTTAATATTATCTTCTTTAAGTTATTTTTATCTAAACGTAAGAAAGACTTTTATAATATTTTATTTTAAATTAAATCTAAAAATCTCTAGATTAATAGGTTTCTAATATCTATTAGGTACTTTAATAAGTTTTTATAGTCAGTTACTACTAAATATTTTCCTAATAACTTTATCTTTAGATAATATTACTAAACGGTATAATAGTATGTTAAAGGAGTAAAATAAGATCTTAAATAGTCCCTACTATTAGTAGTTAAGCTTTATAATTATAGACTTATTAATTAACTCTTTAATATTAAACACTAAGACTAAGTCTCCTACTTTAAGTTACTTTTCTTACTAGGTGTAGGTATATCTCTTATTATAATATTCTATAGCCTTTTAATATTATATTACTATAGCTTTCTAGGCTTTATTATAATCCTTATTAAGCTAAAGAAAGGCTTATAGTCTTATTTAGACCTCTTTTTCTCTTATTATAACTAAAGCCTAGTCTAAGACCTACTATATAGGTATAAAAGTCTTAATTAAAGTAATAGCTTTATATCTATATATTAAGTAGAAAAAGCTAAAGCTAGTAGAGAAATAAATACTAGTTTAATTTATAAATAAAGTAGTAAAGAGATACAGCTAAGGATTAAGTTATATACCTTTAATAAAAGTTAAAAGCGTATAGGTAATAGGTTAATATTCTATTTCTATAGCTTTATTAGCTTTAGGGTTATAGGCTAATATAACTCTCCTCTTTATACTATACTTTTTATTAAATTAGATTATATATTCTTTATTTTTAGGTCCTCTATTAATAATTAATTCTCTATATAGACTATAATAGTAGATAATCTCTTTTTATATAAATTTAGTAATACCTTTTAAATTAGCTTTTTTTAGCTACTAGGCTTCTAGCTAACCTATTATTAGGTCTCTTAACTTAACTAAGTAGTATTTATTAACGCGTTATATATCTAGGAATACTTATATAAATAGTAGACCTTTAGAAGTAGTATAAGTTCTTTTATTATTAACTTACTATCCTTATTATAGTTAATAGTTAGAGTAGGATTTAACTACTTCTACTACTTTAGTATATATACTATTTTAGATATAACGGTTTATAAGCCTCTTTACTATAGCTTTTTTACTATAATAGCTACTTTTAGTATAGGTATTTATAATAAGGTAATAGTATTATTTATAGTTATTAACTACTTATTATAGTGTTAGTTTTATTACTATTAGCTATATAAAGAGTAACTAGTTTTATAGAATATAGTTTAAAGCCTTACCTTTAAATTATTAGTACTAAGTAGTATAAACTCTTAGTAGTTATTATTATATTAATAAGTAGTATATAATTTACTTAGACTTTATTAAATAGGTCTATAAATCGTCTAAAATAGTAAAAGATATTATTAAGAGGTAATTAAGGGAGTTATTATTATTTATATAAACCTCCTTCATTTTTTTACTATTACTATATAACTATACTTCCTTAAAGAAAGATTTACTCTCTATATTAGTAAAGAAGATCTATAAATTAATCTAGTTATTAAT
>JASUDE010000093.1:0-133244 GCA_034509685.1 Colletotrichum cereale | reverse complement strand
ATTACGACTACCTACTGTTGCCGGGTTCAAGGTATTGTAGCATCATCCGTGGGTTGCCACGGACAGGACGGCGAGCTGTGTTTGCAACGTGGGGCCCGGATGTGAGCAGAGGCGAGTCCCGCCGGGCCGTGGCGCGCAACTGCGCAGACGGGTCCGCGAAGAAGCGCATCGGGGTTTTGATGTGCGACGCTTGGGCGGGCAGGCAATCGTCGTCGGTGTTGTTGGTCGAATCTTGACGACTGATCGACAGTCAAGTCCGAGAGGGCCATGGTTCCTGGCCGCTTCGCATACTGTCCAGTGGGAAGCTGGTAAGTGGAGTGGTTCTGGTCCAAGTGCTGGGATGTTGGCTTGTCTAGGCCTGCCTGCAGGGTTGGGGACAGCGGGCCAGCCATCTCGGATTCAACAGCGTGGCAGCGTAGCAGCGTAGTAGCGTAGCGTGGGCGACGATTGCATGTGTGCGGTACCCATCTAGTGTATCCTTACTGGGCCGGGAGACGAAAGGACTGTGCATGGTAGGTAGCGTGCTTGGTACTTCGCAGTGTATACTATGTATGCAGACGATCAGCCAAGGAGCAATGAAGAAGCGGGCCCTTCGGGATGGCTACGTTGCGATGGCAAGGATTGTGAGCGCTAAAAGAAGCAGGGTGGTTGCCGGCGTGGGAATTTGAAATGGGGTCACGCCATCATTGCGGTGAAGAACTGGGCCACGATGGTATCCGGAAAGAGGGTTGATGGGCCGAGGAATGTGACGAGTTGGGACACTCCCGCCGCACAACCGAGTGGTTGTGGCCGGTCCAATCATCCATGTACGGATACATCACCACCGTATCTGCAGCATCGAACAACAGTGTGTTCCAATTGTAGCTTTCCGGGTCGAGAAGCGTTGTTTAGTACGCAGAGTCGAGCCGTAGGCCCCTGGCAGGCAGTGGACGGAGGGAGGAGGTTATCATGATCCGCAATATTAAGGTATTCGTACCGCATGGTATGTATCTGTGTGTCTCTGACAATTGCCCAGGTAGGTCTCGTAGCGTGGTTCATCTGTCGGTTCGTCCGATTTTTGTTTATGTCCGGGCGCGAATAGGTATACCTGTATTCTGTACTTACCTCAGGCTACGTAGCTAGGTAGGTAGTATGCCAGACACAGGCGGCCAGGGTATGCAGTATCTGCGGCGCGGGCAGGTGATTATGAAGCCCAACGGGAACGGTCGGGGTTGGGGTCGGTATTGCGGGCTAGATGCTTTGCCCCAGACAGCCGGACGGATTGGCTCGAAGAGGGCGTGGGGGACTTGAAGAAAGCTCGGGGTGTTGCGGGACGGACCTTGGACAGTGAAGAGCGACTGGCACGATGGTTTTAGTGTACTTCTGGCTGGTCCGAAGGCTACGAGGTGAAGAAGAATACCTACATATCAGATCCCCGGCCGTCAAGTGATGTCGCATTTGGCTTTTGCTGCCCAGTGGCTGACTGGCGATTTCTGCTACCCCATTCGAGGTACCTCTTACGTAGTACGTCGCCGTTTATCAAACTACCTAAATCAGGTGGTAGGAACGGCAGTGCCATGTGGCTGAACCCCCCCCTTCCTGTCTTGCGTGCGATTGTACTATGTAGTGTACCTAGTGCGCTAGATAATATGGTGGTAAAGCCGATGGGGACCCAATAAGCAAGGCAACAGCTCTGGGCGTTAGGTTGACAGGCAGTACAGACAGACCACGTTTACACATACGCACCTAGTAGGTATCTACATAGTAGGTGCCTCAAGTATCCGTCAAATCCGGACCTAAACCACCCAGGTACGTACCCACCTAAGGTAGGTGTGCGATACGTACATAGCATCGTAGGTAGGTAGGTACACTGTTGGTGGCTGTTGCTGCGTCGGGTACAGGACTGGCCACACCCGTACGTGCACCTACCCACCCCTGCCGTTGCGTACCTATGTGCTTTTCTCCTGCCCACACTCTCCCATCTGTCGACTTTCTACCTACCTACATAAGGTAGTACACTACCTATGCAGTAGGTACTTTACGAATCCGAGGTGCCTTGTCCAGTCAGCCATGGCGTTCTCTCGAAGCAACTGCGCTAGTCAGCCTGTGGTTGCCTCGTTTGGTATGCGCCGTGTCGTGAGAAGGAGCAAAGATGGACCGCCATGTCGACTTGCATGCTTGCTTGGCCCAGGTGAGCGGTTTTGCTTGCTTGTATTCTTGTTCCCATTCTTCTTCTTCTTATTTTCTTCCACTCTCTCTCTCTTTGCCAGCCAACCCAGGCCGTCTGACGCACCTTTTGACTCTCCCTTTTGTCAACCAACCCACATCAAAACCCCTGACAACCCTTTTTGCTTTCCCTCCCCACTGACAAGGCACTTACTACATATTGTTCCTCTTTGCGATTTTCTTCATGGCACCCGCCATGACCCGACAATGGATTCCTCAGTCCAAGTACTTTGGCAGGGGTTTGTTCTCTAGCAGCACAGTCATTGTGGATAGGTCAAGGGTTTCGGCAGGTGGACAGAAAGGCAGACTTTGCGCCTCAGAGTTGACCCATGGCTTCTCTGTCGATCCCTCATACCTCGACGGAGGAGCTAGAAGTCCTGTTCTTGGCCCGCCCCCAGTATAGACATCCTCGGGTGTCATTCGAAAAAAGACCTGGGCCTTTTCTACCCGCTCGTGGTACCAAGGCCCAACGCAAGCAACTTTGTGCTTTCGGCGGTTACTCCATCCAACCCCTCAGACGGAGACAGCCTCCCTAGCTCAGGATAACCTGAAAAAGGATCTACTTTCTGCGCAGTAAAGACCGTCCTAGCGAGCCCATGGCTGTAACCAAGCCACGAACTAGCCGACTATTCCCAACAACGATCGCCGGTGACGTTGGCAATGCATCCTTGGTTGGGCACACCCTGGAGACAGCTGCTGCGGCAGTCAATTACTCCCTGGTCTTGAGTGTTGCTACGCTGCTGGACTGCTTGAAGTTGGCATGCACTGACACTGCACATAGATGCACCGAGACTGGCACGTCTGCCGATGGCCCCTCAGGGCAATACCTGATTCGCTGACGACAAGGCAACTCAACTGGCAGGCAAGGCGTCCATCCACATCTGCCTGGAGACCACAAGAGACATGCTTGAGACCAGCCAGAGGACCCAAGCCCCAACCCTGCCCGTCCTGTCGGCCGCGGAGTAGAAAAGGCGGACCAGAGTACAGCCCTGGCGGCTCCTCTCACCCACTGCCGTCCATCATCCACCCTCCCTCCCCTCCCCTGCTGGCAGGCAAGATGGTGTGGTCCGCGTACTTCTTGCCATAGAAATGACCAGATACGACCTGCCTGTACTGAATTATACAAATACTTCTGCAGCCACTCTACACTAGGTGTTGATGGTGGGCCAATCCACACCACATATATACCCTGCTGCAGCCTTGGGCGCCAGGGGTGTGTATCTGCTTGTCCGCAGCGCCTGACCCCTGGCCCCCCCTCTACCGCACATCTTTGCCTCTTCCTTCACACCTCTAACTCTGCCCTCCTTCCTGTTACTAGCTTCCTGTCCCCATAATGCGGCTCTGCGAATGTACGTATCTTTCTCGATGGGGTCCCGTCCCTTCCCCCGAGGCTCTCTGCTCCCAGAGAGCCCAGCCAACCGCCCTGGCGCTCTCCAGTGTCACCCGTCTCCTAGTTCCCCTATTGGACTTATATACACCAAGCATTGCCACATTGGCAGGTCTCTGACGGCGATAGTATGTCTCTCGATGTTCAACATATATGTAAAGACAGCAACCTCTTGGTTTCTCGCGCACTCTGGCATCCCTTCTATTATACCATTTCATCGTCCTGCTGCCTCTCACCCAAGGCATTGAAAGCTTTTGCTCTCTCGTCCGGCCCTGTCAGCCATCATTCTAGATTTGCTCCCGCCGCACTATCTCGAAAAGGCATACCGTTTACTTCCTCGACTCTGGTCAATAAGTAGTCCCCTATTTGGACCATCGGCCTCTGGAAGAAGCTCACAGCATGTCCTATTTCTACCAAGATGACCAAGGGGGGCATCCTCCCCACGAACAGCTATACTGCGGACAACAGGACTTTGACCAGATGCCCATATCCTACCTAGAGTCGTTGACAACTTCAAACTCATCAACCTCAGTCGACCCAAGTCTTGCGTCTTACTCCCAAACACCATGGCCCGTGAGCCAGACCCATCAGATTCAACAGTATATCGATGGGCCACGAACAGCATTCTTCGTCCCCGAACACGCCCAGTCCCTGCATAATCTATCCCCTCCGGCGCAGGAGCAAATTGCGCTACCTCCAGCTTCACAGCGAAGGCATGGCTCTCCCTTTTCTCAGCAGACTCTATCAAGCAGCGACTCCAACAGTCCTCCTACGGAAAGCGACGTTCTCCCCGCAACTCCCCCAGACAGCTCTGCCACTTCCCCCTTCATGACACACAAGCAATACAACGGTGACTGGGAGAACCAACAGTACCGATACCATACACTGCTTGGCCTTGGCATGCAGTCATTTGTCAATCCTCAAGACGTTAACATCTCGCAAGCCATATTCGAAAGCGAGATGACCCCGAATACTTTCGACAACAGCCGAAACTTCAGCTTCTGCTCCTCAGACTCTGATGTGTCAAGCATCCCGCTACAATCGGCTTTGCCGTCGCGACAAATTACACCTGAAGCCTCCGAAGTCATCACGAAGCAGGAGTTTCCCATGGTTGAGTGCTCGTGCCAGCAGAGCTACCCTGACCCGGAAGTGGGGGAACAGGGCCCATTTGAGTCCAAGGGAGAAGTCGATGTTTGCCTCGAGGACGACGGGGATCTGGACTACAAGCCCAAGCAGCATACCCGGAAGCGCTCCCGTAACACCAATGCCAGAGCCAAGGAGCACAATTCTGACTCCCCTCAGGAGAGAAAGAGGACAAGGATTAACAGCAATACCGGTGGCCCGTCGTCAACTCGGCTCAGCGCGGCTTTCGCATCTACGCGGAACCCCAAGATTCTTTGCACCGAGTGCAAGACCCCCTTTTCCGACGAGAACGCGTACCAGAAGCACATGAAGCAACACCACACCCGCCCTTTCGTATGCGTTTTCAACTATGCCGGTTGTCCATCCACCTTTGCCAGCAAGAACGAGTGGAAACGCCATGTAAGCTCACAACATCTTGCCCTCCAGTACTGGCTCTGTGTCCAGGATGGCTGCTCCAAGACCACCAATCCTCCGACCAACCGGCGATCCTCCTCATCCTGTTCCGCCACGCCGACACCACCTGCCTTGCCCAACGGCGCCATCTTCAACCGCAAAGATCTTTACACCCAACACGTCCGTCGCATGCACGTCCCTCTTCATGTCCGCAAAGCCCAAAAGCAGAAGAAACCCACCCCCGATTGGGACGACCACCTCAAATCCCTCCAAGCGGACGCAGAACAGACACGCTGCGACCTACCGCATTACATGCGCTGCCCCGCCAGCGACTGTGGGCTTGAGTTCAATGGACCGCTGGCCTGGGACGAGCGCATGGAGCACGTCGCGCGTCACCTCGAGCGCGCGGCCGACGGCAAGGAGCCAGTGGTCCACTTCGGCGACGAAAACGATCCGACTCTCACACAATGGGCGTCGAGCCCTGATGTTTACGTTGTACGGAGGACCAAGATCCCTGGCGGCTGGGAACTCATCAACCCGCTCAAGGGTGAAGTTGGCCCTTCTTCGGGCAATGGTAAAGGAGGTGGCAGTAGCGGTAATTCCTCCTCCTGCCGCAAGGAGATAATCTTTGCTGCCTGCTCAGACGAAGATGCTGAGGGGGAAGACGAGGAGTGATCATCTCATTCACGTATACTCATCCTTTTTCAGTACACATGCGCTACCTCTCCAAGACATCCATTTGGCATGTCAAGAGCTTGCGGGTTCAGTTGAAGCATTTGGTCTTACAGCACTAGGTATCTCTACTTGCTTTTTATCTCCTTACAATTATTGTAACAGCACCATGTGAAGGTGTCTTTGCGGGCGCCCGGACTTCCTGTGTTAGCGAACACCGACAGGAGAATGGAGTAAAAGGAACAGGCATATATCACATATCGAGGGATATAAATGGATGGCACACACGGTCTGGCATCAGGTGGAGGTGTAATGACCCATCACGATCACAATCAGCTCAATATTGATAGCTGTGTATATTGATACCAATTTATTACTGCCGCGAAATCATATGTTGTATGTCTCTGTAGAGTTTGTTCCAGCTAAACAACTCCTCCTGTGTATAGCGCCGCAGTGCAAAGAGCCTCCATTTCCTGATGCGAGGCTCCAGATAGAGACGCCAAGCCTCGCTTTGTATCTACAAATCCGACGCAGGACTAGTGTTCTGATAGACTGTCGACCAGGGAGACTGCTCGCTCGATGCCCAGCCGATGCCTCACGCTCGAAACGCCTGGCGCCGTCAAGGGACGGCTCAAGCGCCACAGAGGGGGAGGGGGACAGTACCCGCTGGAGACGTCCATCCAAGCGTCTGTGGCCGTCTCGGCGACACCGCCTCCTGGCGCTTGACGCGCCTCAGAGTGGAAACCGCAGAGGCTGGCCCTATTTCTTAGAACAAAGTCACTTACACGACCAACGACTCACCCACGCTTGTCACCCACAAAGCCTGACGTGTCAGATTTCTCCAACGACCGTAAAACCGGGGGGCAGCTCGCAAACCCTGAGCCATGCGGCTCAAGAGGCTCGCCCTGGCGCTAATCGTCAGGCCAGCCATCAGGATCGATGGGTTCGGGACGAGGGGGAGGAGTAGAGTCTGGAATTTGACACCTTCCATCCTCCCGTATGGAGGGTGTGTAAGAAGGAAATTCCCAACGCTCCGGGTCCATTTACCCTGGAGGCCCAGCTTTTAATCTGGTTCGTCCAGTCTCATCTGACAGGTAGGGTACCCGTTGCTACACCCTTCCCCCCCCCCTCCCCCACCCCAGTCCCTCCGAAGTATGTAATCCATGGCATTCCTTCCATTCCGCATTCCCACACAATGCACCTCCCGTTGCGATGCACCCATATGGCCAGGGAAAAAAGGGAGGGGGGGGGGAGTGGCCGTTGGAAAAAGAGACAGAGGGTGGAAGGAGTCGGATGCCAGTCTGGCCCCCCCAATCTTGAGGAAACCTGATTCCCTCGCCCTTTTACACTTTGCGAGCCACGGCGTTTCGTTGGCGGTGGCCAGGCATGCCCCAAACAGAGGCCGAGAAGCTGAGCATGGCGCTGTCAGCGCTAGTACGCGTTGGACACCGGCCGGTCCTGCGGCTGGCCTGGTTGGATGAAAGAGCTATGACGCCGAGCGGGTTGGGACGCACGCTCTGCATGCCCGCCAACGGTTCCGCGTCTGAAAGTGCAATTAAACATGGGTGGGTATGCGCGTGAGTGCGCGATGCCATAGTTTCATTCGGCCTATCTATTCGGTCCAGGTAGGGGGAACTGCGCCGCAAAGGAAACGGAAGAGGGGCAGAGGGGGGACACCGGCTGACGGCGCAGCTGCCTGCCTTGTCCTGCACGGTTTCGCATGTCCGGGCTCTTATAGAGATGACTTTTGTGGCAAGGGCGCGTTCCCTCTATGGTGCATTGCGTGATGCGGCCCCCGACGAAGCCATACCTACACCCGGGCCCATGACAACACTTATAGAGCTCCCGCGAGGGATGTCTCGTATTGGCGAGTTTGGTCAGAAGCCGAGGAGAATTACCTACGCAGGGGAAGAGGGCTGGATTCGCGCCACGATGCTCTGCGTCCGGTGGCTTATGGGAGAGTTTTCCCATCCTGGCCGTAGTCTTCCGTTGTTACATGCTGGCTGCACCATATCGCCTCGTGTTCGGGGCGCGGGAAGAAGCCATCATCTCCCCCCTCAACTTTGTTCGTTACACAAGCTTTTCGGATGGGGCAATCAAAGCCGTTTGCCCCCCCCTCATATGCTATTTTCATCGACGCCTTGTCGACATGTGATCTATCGGGGCGCGTCATGGTTGAAAGTGAGGTTATGCAGCCTGTGAAGGGAAAATTCGTAGCCTGCAGATGCGCATCAGCGAGGTGGATGAGTTGAGCCTGGGGACTCGCAATCCAGGCTAACATTAGAATGGGCTTGTGTCTAGCTGCGTTGTAGAGGAGGGGAATACTATGGCTGATGAGAAGTTGCCATTGTGGCTGCAGGGAATTGGAGTCAGCCGGGTTTCTTAGCCCACGACTGAACGGCCATCCGAGAAGGCGCAGACAGCCGCCCTGTAGCGGAGGATGAAGCCGCGTATCTGACAGGGCTCCAGAATGTATTAGTGCTTGTCGTGGTCATCTACACCGAGACTCGGACGGCGCCGATGAGCGGGTCCCGGGTGCAAGTGGGGCCGAACGTATACCACGATGTCGGAGTCGGAGATGATTCAGTTAGATCGACAACTGCGGATCACGGCCGATCGGGCTTTGTGAAAAGCTTAAGCACGGGCGAAAATCTCCTCGGGCCGATGTACGGTGAGCACATCCGTTGCTGTCCGCTCGCGGGTGAATTGACGGAGGCGATACGGTGGCAAACTCGTGAAAGAGCAACGCAAGAGCGAGAGGTGTTGCTGAGCGTGTCTGGCGCGGCCATTATCAAGGTTTCCTCAATCCTGCCTTGGTATGTGAAATACAGGGCAACAGCGACAAAGGCAACGTGAGCCGTCGAGTCTACACGTTTGTCCGCAGGGCATCTGTCCGACTTTGTTGATGACCGCGGCCCATTATTGGGGATCGACGTGTCCAATATACTACTTTTGAGGGGCGCAAGTGGGATTGTAACCTGACGAGGACCGTCTGCTGAGTCGTGCATGCTGTTGTGGCACCGCTGGGCTCTGTCCATTGGGCGTCGGATCGGCGCCGTTGATGGCCAACCAAGAGTGCTCCTGGCGTGGCTGTTGCCAAACAAATGTTCAGCCGGCGATGAAAGCCAAAGAAGGATGATCCGGATGGCTGATTTCAGCGCTGCTGCTGCTGCTGCCTGTTGCTGACGACTCAGCGCGCGAACGAAGGGGGAAGCAGGGTCCTCCTTAGGAGAGCCCGGTAGGACCCCGAAGGAGCAAGCCAAGGCCCTGTTTAGAGGTCGACGAACTACCCCACCAACACCACTACCGACCACTGGAGGGCGTGTGCGCCGGCCGCTGCGGGGCTCATGATAGGACGACATGAGCTCTAGGTAGCCTCTAGGGAAGCCTGCGCCCCGCTTCCCACTTGCAAGCCGAGCCATCCTCCTTCGTACAAAGCCCGCAGCTGCTGAAAGGTGATACGAGGTAAGGTAAGGGAAGGGAAGGAGCAATCTATCGGGGAAACTCTGTTTTCCCTCTCTTCCTCTGCTCCGTTCCATAACAAACAAAGCATCTCCCTCTTGTGGAACCAACGTCTTGCTCCTCATTGTTTCTCGTTTCCATCTCCGTCCGCATCCGGCCCTTGTTTTCGCTGCCTGCCTGCCTACGGTACCTACACTACCTACAGGACTACAACCCGCCAAAAAACCACTATATCCCCCCCGGGTTGAGGTGAGCATCGCTTCCTTGCTACGTCATATCCCCAAGGTCCAATCGTTCTGACCATCACCAAGCTGTCAGCATACAAACTTGACCTCATCGTCACGCAGTTCCGTCCACTATTCCCCTCTTTATCCCTCTCCTCCCATCGACGGTTGCTATAACTATCTGTGCAATCATGGAGTCTTTCGGAGCGCTCAAGCGTCGGACGACCGAGATCCTGCAATCCCTGCCCCAGAACCTCCCCGCCATGCCGAACATGCCCAGCGTGAAAAGGCCGACTCTATCGAGCGGCGCAGGCCCGAAGGCCATGAAGGCCACCTGGGAGCGAATTGACGTGCCACCCCTCCCCCGTTCCTCCCATACCGTCAACGTCGTCAATGGCACTGCCTACGTCTTCGGCGGCGAGATCAGCCCCCGGGAACCAGTTGACAACGATGTTCACGTCGTTAGGCTGCCGTATAACAGTGCCGGTGCCGACTACTACAAGATCAAGTCCGCCCCCACGAAACAGTACACCCCGCCCGCCGAGAAGAAGACCGACGAGACCCCGCAAGAGACGGCCGAAGTCCCGGACCTCGTAGAAAAGGCCGCACAGAAGGAACAGCTCCTCGACGAGGTTTCTCTTGCCTCTCCGGGTGTTGCCGGGGAAGAGTACTCTCCCGTTGGGGCTGACGAAGAAGGCATATCGTCGGGTATTGCTCTGAACAAAGGTAAAGGCCCCGCTCTTCCCGAGACTTCTTCCCTCGGCGACGTCCCGGCTGCCCGTGTGGGTCATGCCACCGCTGTCATCGGCAGTCGTATCTTTCTCTTTGGAGGTCGCGGAGGGCCTGATATGCAACCCCTTGACGAGAGCGGTCGCGTCTGGGTCTTCGACACTCGAACCAACACTTGGTCCTTCCTCGATCCCGTGCCGCCCGCGCCTGGAGTGACCATCCTACCAATGCCATCACCGCGCAGCTACCACTCGGCCGCCGCGACTGACCGCCCGCGCGACTTCGCTCCCAAGCACGCGCGTGGTAAGCAGACCTGGAGGGCCTGGGCCCAAGGAGACAGCGCCGAGGTCGGCATCCCTCAAGCTCCGATTGTTGGCCACGCCGCCGCCAATGCCACCGACGAGGAGGATGACGGATACGGCACTTTCTTCGTCCACGCCGGCTGCCTGGCCGGCGGTGAGCGTACCAGTGACCTTTGGGCTTTTGATGTCCGATCCCGAGTGTGGAGCCAGCTGCCTTCGGCGCCCGGTCCGGCGCGCGGTGGTGCCGCTATTACCATTAGTAAGAGCCGTCTGTTCCGCTTCGGTGGTTTTGATGGCAAGGGCGAGATTGGCGGACAACTTGACTTCATCCACCTCGAGATGGACACGTTCGACGACGGCTTTTCCAAGGGCGAAATCGCTGTTCACGGCCGCGGCGGTTGGCAGAGCATCGTCCAGGGCGCCAATTCCGGCGAGCAAGAAATCAACCTCATCCCGGGTCAGACATGGCCCGGGAACAGGAGCGTCGCGGGACTCGAGGCTGTCACCGTCGGTGGCGGTCGTGAGTACCTGCTGCTCATTATGGGCGAGCGTGACCCCAGTTCGGATGGTCACTCCGGCGCTGGCGCCATGTGGGACGAC
The DNA here is from genome assembly GCA_034509685.1 of Colletotrichum cereale. NCBI lineage: Eukaryota > Fungi > Ascomycota > Sordariomycetes > Glomerellales > Glomerellaceae > Colletotrichum > Colletotrichum cereale. Next base: position 122,127 of record JASUDE010000093.1, on the reverse strand, counting down.
GTATGGGCGTTCCAGGTCCCGCCTCTCGGCATGACCGCCGCCAGCGTGCGAGACGCCATGTTGCAGGCCATTGGCCGGCCAACGGGCGAGGGCAAGTGGACGAGACTCGTGACGGAGCCGTACGATGACGACAACGACGATGGTGAGCCGGAGCCGCGCGGGTGGTTCGCCACGGCACCCATGGGAGATGTGGAAGAGGCTGGCGTTGTTGTCTGGGGAGGACTGAGCTCCGAGAACAAGAGACTGAAAGATGGTTGGATTCTGAGGGTCCCCGAGTGAGACAATGTCTCTAGGGCGCTGTTTAGAAGTAGTAACATGCCCCCCCCCAACTTACAGCACGCCGGGAGATTTTGGGTTGAGCGACATTTATGTAACAGTCTGATGACAATCATCATCACGCCCCCACAACAGGAATAACGGGTGGATATCCGCGGTCTTGGGCGCAAGAACAGAGAGAACCGTGAAGCTCTTAATCGTTCTCCCATGCATTTCGAATACAGCACATAGTGTCTTTATATACAAACCGGGCCATCCTCCGGCTTTATCCCGTTCTCTCAGCCCTTTCGTGGGGGGGTGTTATCTCCCCACGACTTCCGCGCTTAAACTTCTACTCGCCTCCTCTGATCGCTTTCCCGTCTGTAGCCGTTCTCCTTACAAGTCGCTCCGCGTCAACTCGGGGCCCCACGGCTCGGAGGTGAGGTTTGTCAGGCCCTTGCTGTTTTCGCAGGTTTGGCGGCCGCTGTTGATGGGGCCCGGCTTGGGGACCTGGGCGGCGGCGGCGCCGCCGGTGGCGGTCGCGGTGGCCTTGAGGGCGTCGAGGAGCTGGACGGTGGTCTCGGGGGTGAGATCCTCGTAGTAGTCGTCGTTGATCTGGACCATGGGGGCGTTGACGCAGGCGCCGAGGCACTCGACCTCGAGGAGAGTGAACAGGCCGTCCTTCGTGGTCTCGCCCTGCTTAATGCCGAGGTGGTCGATGATGGCCTTGACGATCACGTCGGAGCCGACGCCGCCAAGTTGGCAGGGGGTCTGTGGATGGCCTGTCAGTGACAATTCCCTTCTTCCGAAAAATGCCATTTTGGCTTTGTCTGGTTCCTAGCCTAGCACTACCACGAAGTGGCGGTCGCTTCCCGACTGCGGCTCGGCCACATCATTCTCGGAGAAAAGACGGCTTTTCAAGAGAGGTGCCTGTTCCCATAATGAGGGTTGGACTCACAGTTGTGCAGGCCTGGATGAAGTACTTTCCGACGGGGGTGCGGTTGTACATGGTATAGAAGGAGGCGACTTCGTAGACGCGCTGAGGGGGCATCTCCAGGAGGCGGGCGACCTCGTTCATGACGCTGATGCTGGTGAAGCCGTGCTGGCGCTGGCCGAGGTCGAGGATTGGCATGACGGCGGCCTTCTTGTACTGCGGCGGGTAGCGCTTGAGGATCTCATCGATGACGGCCTCGTTCTCCTTGGAGAACTTGAAGGGGATGTCGGCGTTGTTCTTGGGGGAGTCGCGGTGCTGTTTCGGACGCGAATGATGGTTAGTGATTGCCCTCCACGAAACGACTGGCAGTCGGCTGTCTCCGCACGTCGCAATTGCTCCCGCATCTCGCCATGCAAGCAATTGACACCAGGGACGGGAGAGGGAAAGGGGTCCTCACCACTTGGAGTGTGTCGCTGGGGCGGACGGCTGTGAGGGAGAAGGCGCGGAACTGGGGCCTCGCCGCTCGACACGTCGCCGAGCGGAGGGCTGATCTGAAGAGGAGGGGTGAGAGTCTGGAGGCCATGGCGAGGGACGTGTAGTGGCTGCTCAATTGACGATGGGCGAGCGGGCGGGCGGACGGGGAGGATGATTTGCGGATATCTTGCGTTGTCCGTTAGATTCAAAAGTCGTGAGCTCCTGCTTGGATAATGCATTGCTGTGATTGGTCAGGCCGGATACATTATGCTTAGGTAATAATGCACTGTGAGAGAGTAGGCGTCATTGGGTGTTGCATAAGTTTTCACAATTCATCAAATATGCATGGGGCCGTGCGTTCGGTCAATACAACTACACCATTGATACCTTTCACTTCTCATCTAAGATATAACATCTAGATACGAAAACCGCTTAGGACATCACGAACCACTGGCCTTGTTTACTTGGTGCCCGCACCACCTAACTTAAGTCCAAATGCGGATTCGACAGGCAGATGCTGAGAAAATGGGAATAACCCATCGGAGAGCATCGAATGTTCATAATCTCTTCTAATCGAGGTCATATTACTTGTTGTTTCCGGATTCCCGTGCACCCTTGATTGTATGCACGAGAAGAGAAACCGGGGGGTGGTACGCGAAAAGGCTTCCTCCACCATCGGTGGTACCAGTAGGTGGATCACAGCGCGATATAAAATATCAGCGAGGTTTGTCAGGTAAAAATGTAAGAGTGAGTATTGCGCCTGCAATACTTAGAAAGTTGACGTTGCTGGTAGCCATCATGCCTTGCGAACAGACTTCATGATGCAAAATCTTTGGAGATCTGCCGAAACTCGGGCGGGTATTGGTTTAGGGTACCAGGCGAGTTGCAGAGCAATACAAGCGATCCGAGGTGAATCAGATATTGGCCCTCCCACCGACCAGAATGTCGCGAATTTCGATGTACAACCGGGCTCTACTTCGGACGGAGGCGGCTCGAAATGCGAAACACTGCTTTAGGACGAGGACCTGTCAGTAGGTGAGCTGGGAAGTCATCAAGGCCAACGCCAATTGGCCAAGGCAAAACTGAATCAAGTCTTTCATTACAGTGCGTCCTCCAGATTGAGTCATCTGGCACATCTCGGATCCTCAACTGGGTACATTTGACAGCGCGGTCAAGGGCCGCCAATTTGCTCGCTTGCAGGTCCATGTAGCACACAACGTGGGGGGGGGGGTGCTGTCGTTCTTTGCGCACGTTCTACACCACTCCCGACTTCCATGTTTCGTTTCTTCACCATCCGAGGCCCCAGTCAATGAATATCGAGAGCTTCTCCCGATGGAGTCTTGTTCACTCCATCTTCTAACAAAAGCGGGATTCCGGAGCCAGAACCGGCTCATTTCCATCCAAGCTTCACCTCGCTCGCTCCTCCTTCTTCTGTACGCATACGTATTCTGGGCCTTCGTCCGGTAAATGGCATGGCGCTTCACCGGCAAAATCGAGCACACCGAAGCGATTTGCAAACCCTTTTGGGAACTAGGAGTTGTAGTCGTTTCTCCTCATTCTCTCCTCCCCCCGACCTTCTTGCGGCTCGTACCTCGGCTCGTCTCTTCCCCCAGCTTTTCCCCCCCTATTGTCCAGTCGGGGAGCTTTCCTCTACTCGTTCATCCCCGCAATCGACAGGGGTTCGATGCGGAGATACAGCGTCACGAAGGCGCCGTCCCCTCCAAGTTTGGATGCATCAGTTGCAGACCATGGCTTCGCTGAAAGACCTTAGCCATTGGCCGGGCATGGCGCGGGGATCCGAGGTTTCGTCTGGATTCTTGCCTGGGTCGGCCGGTATATGGGCTGTAGAAATCCACTTCTACGTAGCAGTTCTGGCCGTCTCCATCCTCGGTGTTGTCACTTCAGTTGACTTGGACCACGTCGACCTCGCTTCCTCCCCTTCTTCGTGTTGAGTAAGTCGAGTGTCTGGTTTTCCAGGTAATTAGGCTACATCTCATAGATCGCTCTGGCACAAAACCAACCCCGGTCACTGACTCGAGCACAGGAATACTGCATTAGGTGCTCTGATAATTATACGGATCCGCGGCTGCAATCGAGGCCGGGATATCGATAGCGAAGCTACAATCCTTGTTGAACCAGGGTCCTCTTCGAGCTGGACGTTCCCAAGTCTCACGATCCGCCAGCTAGACCTCTCCCATTCCAACAACGGGAAGAACTCTTATCTACCAGACACTCTACGCCCCGACGTGTTGTTAGCCGCCTTTGCCTCTTAATCTGATTTTGAACTTCATACCCTAGCGTCAAGCTGTTGTTCCAATAAAACGAAGCCATTCAGCAAACAGCAAACATGCCGATCAAATCACGATGGTCGGAGCCCGTTCCGAATTGCTCTCTGCAGGCATGGATCTTTGGGTCCTCCTTCGACCCCCTCTCCAACCGCAAGGCTTTCTATGACGCCGACCGACCAGACACCCATTACCTGACCTTCTCCGACTACCGCCTCGTGGCCAAACAGATCGCCATCGGCCTCCAGGCCGCGGGCCTCAAGTCCGGCGACCGCGTCCTGCTCTATTCGGGCAACAATCTCTTCTTCCCCGTTGTATTTCTCGGCGTTCTCATGGCCGGCGGCATCTTCACCGGCGCTAACCCGGGCTTTGTTACCCGCGAGCTCGCCTATCAGCTCACGGATAGCGGGGCCAAGTTCATGATCGCTGCCGAAGGTAGCCTCGACATTGCCCTGGAAGCCGCGAAGGAGGTCTCCATGCCCACGAGCAACATCTTCGTTTTCGACACCACGATCCCCGGCTCGAGCAAGCCCGAGACCCCCGCGCGAGGTGGTGCCCGTCACTGGACCGAGCTAATCGCCCCCAGGGTGCAGGCCGAGAAGTTCCATTGGATTGAGCCCTCCGACGCCCAGACGACGACGTGCTGTCTTAACTACAGCTCCGGCACGACGGGCGTGCCCAAGGGCGTCGAAATCTCGCACCACAGCTATGTCGCAAACGGCATCGGCGTCGTCACAGTGTCGGCTCTTGAAAAGGATTATGATGCCTTCATAGCCCGCTCCGTCGGTCTCTGCTTCCTCCCTCTCTACCATGCCTATGCTCAGACGTACTTCGTCGCAAACTTTGCTAAGCAGGGCATTCCAGTCTACATCATGCCGAGCTTCGACTTCGTCAAGATGCTCACCTGGATTCAGCGCTACCGCGTTACACATCTCGTTACTGTGCCGCCTATCCTCGTCGCTCTGGCCAAGCACCCCATCACCGCAAAGTTCGATCTCAGCAGCCTAGAGAGTGTCGGCTCCGGCGCCGCACCCCTCGCTGCCGATATCGCCCGCCAAACGGAGCGCATCCTGAAGAAAGAAGACCTCGTCGTTCGCCAGGGCTGGGGCATGACCGAGATTACCTGCACTGCCATGACCTGGGACCCGACGCGCCTCGAGCGCAGCGCCTCCGTTGGTGAGCTCATGCCCAACTACCAGGCCAAGCTCGTTAGCGAGGACGGTAAGGAGATCACTGAGGCAAAGGTGCCTGGCGAGCTCTGGGTCACGGGCCCGACCGTCATGCGTGGCTACTGGGGCAACTCCAAGGCGACCAAGGAGACCATCGTCGCAGACGCCGAGGGCAACCGCTGGCTGCGCACCGGTGACGTCGCATACGTCGACCAGTACGCGACGTGCGGTCTCTTCTTCATCGTCGATCGTATGAAGGAGCTTATCAAGGTCAAGGGCAACCAGGTCGCCCCCGCTGAGCTTGAGGCCCTTCTCCTCGAGCGGCCGGATGTTGCCGACGTCGCCGTCATCGGCGTTACGATTGGTGGAGAGGAGTTCCCCCGGGCCTACATTGTTCGGTCGCCTGGGACCAACGTGACTGCCGAGGACATTGTCAAGTGGTTGGAGGAACGGGTTTCTAAGCACAAGCGCCTCAGGGGCGGTGTTGCGTTTACAGATGTCATTCCCAAGAACCCCGTGAGTATTGCTTCCGTCCTTTTGCGGTCTAGGCGGGCAGACTAACCATTTGACTAGTCTGGCAAAATTTTGAGAAAGATCCTCAGAGAAAAAGCCAAGCAGGAAGTTGGTGATTCAGTTTCAAAGCTGTAGAAAGACGACGACGACCAAGCAACAAGCAACTTGTACTTACTAGATCTAAAAGCATTTCCAAGGACGAAGGGTAGTTGTGACATACATAGCTTCAAAACAGGATGCCGGATGTAGAAACAGTTGCAAAGTCTTGCAACCTCAGATGACACATAAGCGGAGCTTGTGTTATATGTTACATGAAGTCATCTTTAACATCCCGCCATCTGAAGCCACCCTGTTCGCCATCTTTCCATACTTGTGAGGCCCATGAAGAGCGAGCAATAGGGTATCGTCCTTACTGTACAGAACCCTTCCTTCGCTAAAGAACCTTGAACGCCTCCCTGTTTCCTTGATGAAGTTGAGAGCATGCACAACTATCCCGCCTCCTGCATCTCGTGCCAGGGTAGCCAAAAGAAAAAGAAAAAGAAAATCGACTGAACGGCTAAAGAACAAAAAAGAGCCCACGACGCCTTTCCTAATGCCAATGCTGATATGGGGTTATACTGGATGGGCATGACATCCGAAGGTCGTAAAACAACCCACCTATTTACCTTTCCCGCTGTTGTGTCTCTTGGGACGAGCTCGAATATACCTTTTTTTCCAGCCCCACAAGCGTCCCCAGTCCTTAAAGATAGGATAGATACCCCGAATGAAGCGTTTCGAGTAGAGCTTGTCTCTCTTACAAGCCCACGATGGTCGTTCTGGCCGTCGCCCATCCTATGACCCAACGGCCAGACACGAATCGAGCACAGAATCAAGCGCACCCATGTCTTGAGGATCTGCGCCGTCCCACCATGGCTCCGAGTCAATATCCATTTCGTCGACGTGTCCGTTCGACAGCTGCTCCACAACCAGCGGCTTGACATCGGGGACATCTGTCTTCTTAGTCCCATTGGGCTCAAGACCTGGGAGCCAGGTATAATCATGCCAGTTTTCGAGTTCTCCCTCACGATATCCATACGATATTGCCGTGTTGATGATGGGGAACTGTGCCAGGCCACTGTCTGCCATCTCTAGGGCGATCCGTACGTCCGCCATACCGAGAGGACCACGCTCACTCGCGGCTTTCGACTCGATTGGTAACAGACCGCTCTTATCGCGGGTAAGCTCGCCTCGTAAAGCCGCATCCTCTTCTTTAACAAGTTGATGCCGATATTTGTGGGTTTGGATCCATTGTGTACCGGCGCCGAAACCGGCGGTTCCGCCCTCTCCCGGACCATTGCTCCTTGTCTTGGAGAAGATAGCAGCTAGTGCTTCTTTAATGAACGTTTCTGTCGCAACAGACATGAAGTGTGGCGCATCTTGGACATGGCCATTGGTAAGGCCTGCCTCATAGCAGAAAGGCAGCATCCTACCTTCGACTACGGGGGCGTCCGGGAATTCGCCTGACTCCACGGCCAACGGCTGTGCAAAGCGCTTGCGAATTTCCAAGTCAAAATCTGCGTTCCCAGTCAGCGTTGGCTTTTCAAGACAAGGTAGGACTTGGGTTCCACATACTCATTTTGTTGATGCCCCCAATGCCTCCAGCACTGGGCGGAACTTCGGCCGGCTTGGACTGTCGCCTGTGGGTTTCGAGGAATACATTGGAAAGGGTCTCGTGAGGATCAAACTGGGTAACACCACTGTCAGAAATATACGGCTTGGAGAGAAAGGGATGGGAACCAACGTCGTTAGAAGCCAAATCCTTGATGCGCCGACGGTCTTTGGTGGGCAACTGCATGACATCGCCCTTGAGACGACGCTCTGCAGCATCGCCAGAGACAGGCTTGCTGCCCACGGGGGCGGTTGGCTTGTCGTTGGCGCTTACCCAGGGGGCAAGCCCCTGGTCGGGCATCTCTCTCGTGACATTGCCGTATATAGCAGCTATTAGCTGATTATGGAGGTGTTCCCTTTCGCCATTGGGGGATGCGAGGATAGGATCGATTCGTTCCGAGTATTCGGCCTGGTTCAGCCGACCTAGAGAAACGGGTTAGCAAGCAGAGGAGCGAATGCGCCGATGGCGTGGGCTGCTTACCGATGAGGAACTCTGTTGTTGATTCCTTGTACACGACCCATGCTTCGGAGCCGATGGTCTGCTTCAAAGCGGTATATAGCGGCTCAAGGTCAATGCGGGCCGGAATAATCTGACTTGTTTTCGAGGTTTTGAGGGATCCGGGAGGTTGCACGGTGATGGATTTCGTAGATAACGTCGGCGTTGAGATATTGACAGATGGGCGGCTGCTCAAGGCCGCGGGGTCGATGTCGGGCATTGCGACGACGGGATGCGAGAGAGGCAGATCACGTCGTCAGACGTATTAGTGGAGCTGAGCGCCAGTCGCGTGCGCGAGAGCAACAATGGCAGGCAATGATTCGGCGCAAGGCGGATAATATGTTCATGAGCAGCATAAAACGAAGGAGGGAGACGATGCGATCGCGAAGCCGGTATTATCTCGATGGACGGGGCATGTTGTGGGCGCTGGCGTGATGGCGAAGGTCGGGGTGAGGTCCAGTAGTCGGGTCCGTATCGGTCTCTCGACTGCGGGTTGTGGAGGAAGACGGGATGCGATTGAAAGGTGCTGCACTGCTGTGTCAATGGAAATTTTGTCTGACGACAGATGCCAGGGGAGGACCGGGAGGTAGAGGTAGAGGAGACCGACCAAGGTGCGCGGTTTGTGCGGTGCCGCGGGTCCAAGGTACTTGGCCAGGCGCTTTGACCACTTCTCCATGTGCCCCCTGTGGACTGCCTGGAATTGGCATCAGATACCTCTGTGAAGTCGCGTCCGGCGCGTCGCTCAGTGGGCTGGCTGCAATCACTACGGACACACACTTCGAACCCCATATTCGACGACGAAGCCTTACTCTCGCCATTCTCTTCTCGGGCTAGAGACCCGTCCAGTCATTCTGGGACTGTCCTCGAGCAGGTCTCGCCTTCCTCTCCGTTTCCGGGCCTGACTCATCTTCGGCGATGCCATCATGTCGGCCAACCGTGAGCATCGCATTGCCGGCGCCGTTGACAGCCTAATCGCACACCTGATACCTAATGACCCCCACGAGGACGACGCTGCCGCTCAAGAGCGACATGACAACTGCTTTGAGTTGGTGAAGTCAGTTTTGGAAGCGTAAGTCTCCAAAAATCCTCGAGGTTATACAATTCCTCTGCTTTGTGGTGCCTTCATCATTGAACGAAGCCGTCCTGCAGCCCCGCGTCCCCCGCTATCTCCTCGGACGTCAACCATGCCTCAGACCTGATCAAGAGGAAGCTCATACAGAGCAATCCGACACAAGCGCTACGTTTCTCAAACCTCTACACACGACTCCTCTCTCTACCTGTACTGGGCCAGAAATGGGCCATCCTGTACCTCCTTTACCAGCTCGCCGACTCGCCAGACCCCAACGAACCGCTGCCCCTGCCCCCGCCGGACCCTCCTTCGCAAACGCAGCGCGATCCTTCCAGGAAACACGAGAGAGAACGATCCTCCAAAAACTCCACACCGATCTCAAGACAAGAAGAGGAGCAGTTCAACGACGCTTTCGCGCCCGAGGGACTGAAGAAGTTCCCACCGAAGCACCCCAAGAACAAGTCAGTCGACGAAAGAGAAAAGGACAAAGAAAAAGAAAAGGAGGCGGAAGAGTCCGAGGCGAACAAACGACAGGTTGCTTTGAAGTCGACGTTGCTAGCCGATAACTACACCGAGATCGAGCCCTCCGAGACGGTTCTCTTGCGGGACCTCCCCTTTACTTTGCAGGGATTGTCATCAACGACGTTACCCTTCTCGAAACCAGACACCGTTACGTTGCCTCCGACATTACCTTCGCCAATCATTTCGCTCCTGCACACAGTAGCTGAGCCGTCTTTACTGTACCGGAACCTCGATGTCTTTGTCAAATCCCCAGCGCAAGGTTTGCTGAGGCAAAGTATTCGAGCCGCAATAGGCGGAGAACTACGTTCGTATCTCAGCTTAGTGGCGACTCTTGAAGGCCAAATCCGAAAAGCGCTGTCCTCCCTAGACGAATCCGCTCCAAGAGGCGGCCTGGGAAAGGCGGGTGTGACCTTGAAAAGATGCGTGGTTTGGACACGGGAGGCTACAATGGGCCTAAGGCTCATGAGTCTCATCGCCGAAGAGTCGGAGAGCAAACGAGGCGGCCAGCTTATTTCTCTCGTCCACGGATTTTCATCGTCGCATGGCGATCCCATGGTGGCAGCGTTTGCTGAACGACTGCTTGTACATGTCACTCGCCCATTTTACGACATCCTGCGCCGGTGGATCTATGACGGCGAGCTTCTCGACCCTTTCTGTGAGTTTTTTGTCAAGGAACAGAAGCAGACCGACGAGCCCAAGACTGGTGGCAGTAGTGTTTGGGAGGACAAGTATGAGATCGACAAGGACATGGTTTCTAGTATCATCACGCAGGACTTTGCCCAAAAGGTCTTCCTCATCGGCAAGTCTCTTAACTTCATCAGGCACAGCTGTGGCGACTCGCAATGGGTTGAGGACTACTCCAAGGCAGCCTCAAAGGAACTGTGTTACGGCGATACTGCCACGCTTGAGGCTTGGATTGACGAGGCGTACAAAACGACAATGAAGCGTCTCATCGACCTCATGGCGAACAAATTTCACCTCTTCGAACATCTTCAGGCCCTGAAGAATTATATCCTCCTCGGACAAGGGGATTTCATCGCTCTTCTTATGGAATCCCTCGCCGCGAACCTCGACCGTCCTGCAGGTGCGCAATACCGGCATACCCTTACAGCGCAGCTTGAGCATGCCATCCGCGGCTCCAACGCGCAGTACGACTCTCCTGAGGTTCTCCGCCGTCTCGACGCTCGCATGCTTCAGCTGTCACACGGCGATATTGGCTGGGACTGCTTTACGCTGGAATACAAAGTTGATGCTCCAGTGGATGTCGTGGTCACGGACTGGGGCAACCGCCAATACCTCAAAGTCTTCAACTTTCTGTGGCGCATCAAGCGTGTCGAGTTTGCCCTGGCCTCTACTTGGCGCAAGTGTATGACAGGCTCGCGTGGAGTGCTCCAGAACTCTGACCCAGTCGTCGTACAGACTTGGAAGTCAACCCGCGGCACCCTTGCGGAGATGATTCACTTTATCGGCCAACTCCAATACTACATCCTATTTGAGGTCATCGAGTCATCTTGGAACGAGCTTCAAAAACGCGTTCATCGCGAAGGATGCACGTTAGACGATCTCATAAAGGCTCATACCCGCTACCTCAATGACATCACCCACAAAGGTCTCCTTGGTGCGCGGCGCAGCGTCCGGAACGCCGACATTGCGACTGGCGAAGACGATCGGACATCTTACCTTTCTCAGCTCGGCGACCTTTTGCGCGCCATGCTCAGCTACCGTGACTCTGTCGACGGCCTCTACAGCTGGAGCGTCTCAGACTTCACGCGTCGACAGGAGGCCGACGTCATGCGCATGTCGGCCCGCGGTGCCCGTCACCAGAAAAAGCCGTCGGAGCCGGGTGTGGACGGCGAGGACGAGAACCCGGCCGTGGCGTCAGAGTTCCCCGTCCTTCAAGACCGCCTGCGGCAGCTCGGCGCCACGTTCCGCTCCCGCCTCCAGATCCTACTGGGCGATCTCGCGTATCAGCCTGACGTGGACATGCGTTTCCTCGGTGTCGCCATGAACTTCAATGACGTATACCAACCTTCGAGGAGGAAGACCAAGACGACCTCGACGGCTTCGGCTAATACTTCCAGGGTGTAAGGTGAGGCAGAGCCTGGATCAGAGCCTGTAAACGAGCTGGAATGGTCGTGGAATTACCACGGGTCACGGGCAGTACCCAGGGCCATCGTGATCGTGCGATATAAACACTTGAGGGCCAAGCGAGGCATGCCGGCTGAGACAGTCCATGCGGGTCTGTGGGACTCAGCTTCCTTTTCTTTCTTGGGGCGGAAGAAGAGGGATGAGTGCACATTCCACGATGCCACAGACGTTTTGTTATTTAGGCGTTGCATGCCGGAGCTGATGGGAAGGAGGGAAACCCAGCCGATTGGAGCTTTTCCGCAGAAGAACCCAGGAGCCTGTATGAATGATGAACTACTTACCCATCATTACCATCCCATGTTTGCTGTGTGACAAGCCGTAGCGAGCCTCATTCCGTGCCAAGGGCTTAGATTCAACATAAGCGTAGGGTAGCTAAGATACTTCACGACTAATAACAATCACAAGTACAGGAAGAGTCGAGTCACTTGAGAAAAAGACTATACCAACCAGGCTGATTTGAATGGAAAGTTCGTAACTATCATGCCATTTCGTCATGGAATCATGAGCCCAAAAAGATTGCAACCTCCCCATGACAAAGGGAACAGGCGCAGTCTGGCCAGGAGATGATCTATCTGATCTTCGGGTAAGCCCGCGTAATACGGGTACCATGCAGTATTCCTCACAAGAAGAACCCTTTAAAAAACAACCATAACCAGGGCGGTGAGTGCGCTCGAAGGCACACGACAAAAGAAAAGCCCTTTTCCTTTCCTCTTCTTCCACAATCGCCAGCCCATACTCTGACATGATTACCCATATGTACATGATGCGAAACGTGCGCGATGCATGCAGCCTGTGGCCTCGATTTCCCGTCGAAGTCCTTGAAGTGCCGTCATTGCCACACGATGTTTTGACCCAGAGACCAAATCGAAAATGAAGCCTCTAAAGCCTTTTCCCCGGCCCTCACTGCCCCCCCTTTTTTCCCCTCGTACTTGACGCCACATGTGTTGCGGAGCCGGTGCCATTTCTGACACATCTCGAAAAGGAATACAGATCTAGTCTATACACGAAAGTCTCGTATCAGCTGGAGCTGTAACAAAAGAAAAAGGCCCAGCCGGTGCTGAGCCATGCTCCCAAGCCGCCAAACTTCCAGTACCTTCTTCAAACAATTAACTTTGGCGATGTTTCGCTAGCAATGTTTGTTTGAGAAGCCTTTTCGTCAAAAGTTGTTCGCCGAGTCAAACGATTCGTCATGTTGACATGTCGTCAAGCGTACAACCAAAAAGGACCTAAACACACAATATCCGCAGGGGGACTAGTTGGACTCCTCGTAAGGCTGGAACGTAGCATCGTCATGTCGTAAGTCAAACGCCGCCGTATTAAGTGATCTTTAGTAGTCATCAAAGACTGCGAGGCACGGGCTCGCATCCCAACGCCACCTTCCAGAATTCCAACTGCATCTCGCTGTATCCACCTCGAGGAGTGATCCAGCCAGAATCGTTCAACACAGACGAGGCATCGAGGGCTCTAAACACTCTCTGTGGCGAGCAGCTTCTAAGCCGACTGGAGCGGCATATATTTGTATGGAACGCGCTTAGACGTCCATCATTTCAGTGTCTTCGTCCACCAAGGTGGGGAGTGCGGTTGACTCGCTAGGTCCCCAAATACCTTCGAAGACGGTCGCAGCTGATCTACGACGTTGGGCGACCCACATCATGGACGGAGTTGATAACAACTGTTGAATGGTGGGTCGCTCGCTCGGCTCGGGGCTGATCATCCATCGGACAATTTGATCGAGAGAGCTAGGATGGAAAGGATCGCTCATGAAATCTGGGGGGGATCTGAGCTCGGTGCGCTTGCGCGTGATAAAAGGACTCTCGTCGTCCATGACCACGCTCACACGAGCAGGAGCAGCTCCCGAGTGCATACTGATATCCGGAGCACTGGTTTGGCCAAGGAGCGGGTCGTCAAACGACTGCATCGTGGGAACTCCAGCCGCGTCTCGGTGAGCAGTTGTTGTAGTGGTAGCGCTGAAGGTCAAGCTAGGGACTTCAGAGAGATCACCAGAACGAAGAGCAACCCAGGTAGGGCCGTTGTCGGGGAGGACAACATTGGCAGCCATCTCGATCGTGATCAACCCGAGAGAGAATATGTCGGCAGGCTTGTTGAAGTCACCACGTAGGATTTCCGGGCCGATGTATTCTCTGTCCCCTTCCGCATCGACACCCTTGGCGGCTGGCCACTCCGTTGCTAGCCCAAAATCGCCAATCTTGAGAATGCCCTCGAAAGTAATAAGAATATTCGCTGGCTTCAAGTCAAGATGAATAAAACCAGCTTCGTGAATGCTTTGCAGACCCTGCCTCATGGTTAATATCATCTCACTCGGGGGAACGCAGTGAACCTACCAAGCCGATATCGTGTATGACCTTCCAAATACGGAAATCGTCAAGTCTGCCTTTGCGACCAACGTTGCTGAGAAACTTGTCCAGCGTACCTTCGTCGCAGTATTCTGTCTGAATGTAAAGGTACTGGTTGTACTCCCAGCTGTCGACGTAGTGGACCACGTGATCTGCGTGCGTCAGGGCTTGAAGCGCATGGACTTCTCTGAGCTTGGACAGGCGGTCCTTAGGGCCCGTGAATTGGCGACGGGCTTTCTTCACGGCGTAGATGCGGTCGGGTTCGGGGCTCTCGCGAGGGTTCTTCGTAGGTGTTCCACTAAAGACAGAGAGGAAGGAGGCGCGGGAGTATCCGGCCTTGACCACGCGGTAGACAGAGGAAAATTCCCCCTTGCCGACCATCTCGACCTTGTCAAAGCGAGAGTAAAGCGAGTCATCGACATCTGCATTGCCGCGACCGGCATTGACGGGAGTCATCAGTTGTGAGGTAGTGCTTTGAAAGGAGTCGCGTCCTGAGGGCGTGACTGGAGTATTGGTGCTTTGCGACTCGGCAGGATTAGAGATGGATAGGCAGCTGGCATCGGGAAGGACGACGTGAGTGGAGGGAGTTCGCGGGGAGCGTTGTTCCACTGGACTAGCTGTATTTTGAGTAATATGCTTAGTGAACAAATTCATTTGATAATCGCAAGCCGCAGGGTCAAGTCGGGTTCGCAGAGGCGAAGGAGCCAGGAGACCCCTTACCGCTCTGGAACGACAAAATGACGGCAAAGAAAAACGCTGGGAAGGAGACAGTCCGCCGGTGGGCGAGATAGCAGGACCAAACCGATAGCTCGGCGGGTCACCGTCATTCTCGTGGTCGAACCGCTCCTGGGAGGTACACTTACCAGTAGACTCTCTGGAAATCATTGGCCGGACAGCAGACATAGGGGGCGGAAGCGACCTCTTGGCGCTAGGGCTCTCGATGCTCTGTTCGCTCAGGTTGCTCAAGCTGGGGGTGAGACCCTGCTTTGTAGGCGTCGGAGGGGCATCAGTTTCGGCCCCTGGACCGACGTTGAAGTTTGTGTCGAGGGAAAATTTCTTATCTTCATCCAGGCTCAAGACACTGCCCCGACGCGCATGACGCGACCCAAGTCGCTGGAAGATACCCAATCCTTTTCCAGGATTGCCGAATGTGCTGCGAGATGGTGCCCCTGGAGCGTTGAAGGGAGTAGAGGGCATACCGCCAAAAGAGTAGCGGTTGCTCTTCTTGATCGCACTGCCAGGCGGAGGCGGGAAAGTGGCGAAGCCGTTAGTCGGCTTCTTGCAAGGGGTGTCGGGCATCGTCAACTTGTTGTCCTCCTCGGGATTGCGGTTCACCTTGGAAACAAGACCTGTTGACATGAAAGCCCCCGCCCAGGGCTTGGCTGCTTTGAAAGGTGTGACATTCTCGCCCTCTTCCTGCATGAACGAGGGTCGAGAAGATCCATAAGGCATGGACTTGGCAAAGCTCAGGGGAGCTCGTGGCTTCTCAAAGACGTAAGGAGGAGGCATGCTGTTGTTCTGCTCCTCGAGGCTGTTGCCGGATGTGGAAGTCACCAGCGTCTTAGACAGAGGGTGAGGTTGATGAAAAGGTCGCTCAATAGGATGAGCAGAAGGGTTGGGCAAGGGGCCGTTGGAGGTGAATGGGCTATCCCGTGGGAGCTGAGGAGGGAGGAACTGATCCATCGAAAGACGCGGTCGATTCTTAACATTGGGAGAAGAGAACTCGCCGCTCATTTGAGCAAGGTGATTCGCACCAGATTTCCGACCCCAAGAACTTCGATCGTGCTGTCTTTGCTGAAGCGTCGACCGTCGAAGCGATCCAGTTCTTCTCGGAATCTGGGGAGGCGGAGTCGGTGAAGGAAGGGGCTCACGGGCAGCGACACTTGAACCAAAAAGTTCGTACTCGCGCTCCCGGCTGGCTTCGTCGTGGATATCGAAATTGGTCTTGCTCGTGGTGCTGCTGGTGTTGTCGAAAATGTTGAAATCAGATGTGTTTTGACCAAAACTTGAAATGCCATGCAAACTCCGACGTTTCGCGACCGGGCTGCCTAGAGACGCCTGGTCCAGGTTCATGATGGCGTCGCTGCGTTTGAGAGCACCCGAACCTGGCGCACCCTGCGAATCAGCTTGACCTTCCAGATGTTTGAAAATATTTGTCTGGAGGGCGTGGCCAGAAACGTCAAGATGAAGGCTGTGGCGAGATTTTTGGGCGGACGATCGCGAATGTGGGCTCTGTTGTGCAGAAGATTGGTTATTTTCCTGGCCCGAGGCCTCCGAGCTTGAAGATGAGGAAGGGGTAGAATTTACCCCCGATTCTGTTGTAGCGCTCAGTGCGCGCTTGAGGGGGGATTTGGGCGATGTCCGAAGTCTGGTAGACGGCCTCGAAGGGCTGCCGGTTGCCTTGGATGTCTTTGCAGAGCGTAGAGAAAGGCGGACGCTGGGGCGAAACGGTGTTGCAAGGCTTGGTGGAGAGCTGAAAGGCGTCGTCGAGGTCATCGAGTGAGGGAGCCCCGCTGGAGTTTGACTTTGGAATGACTCCCCAAAGGCTGTAGTGTTGTTGTGGCTGCTGCTGGGAGGGGTCGGGGTTGGCGTATATCGTCGGCAGGGCGATTGCTGCTGCACGGGAGTGTGGGATCCGCTGTGAGAGCTCTCAGAGCTTGGTGAGTTCGTACGCGCCAGGCTGAACTTCGATGGCGATCTAGAGAGGGACCGTCGGAGGCTCCTGACTGATGATGCAAGCACGTCGGCATGGTGGACGTGCGTGGGGCTGGGAACAGTGAGTGTTCCGCCACTGCTGTTGGAGAACGACATCGTGATGGTCCTCTTTGTGTTGTGCTGGTTGGTCGTCTTCTTTGGGGGGCGTTGTAGTTGTTTTGTTCGCTGTCGAAATACAAAGAGGCCAGTCACGCAATATGATATAGCGTAGGCTCAACAAGCAATGTAGCAATCCTTCTTCCAAACAATCTGTCGCTAGTATTCGTCGTCGTATACTGTTTCGCTGAGGAACCTAGGAAAGTAGGTAGGCGGTGGCCAAGGGCGCGATCGATGGAGGTATACAGAGGCTGGAGGGTATGGCGCGTGATGTTTTCCGCCTTTCCACAGATGGAGAGAGCCGGAGAGAGGCCGGCTGCGTGAGCACAGCTTTGCCGGGTGCGCAAGGTTGTGTTTATTATCGTCAATGTTTGGAGGGTGTAAGCCAAAGATGGTGATGGTGACGGGACGTGTTTAGGGGTCCAAGTATCCAGGACTGGCTGGTTACACGTGGACGAGGCGATGTGGCCCTGGTCAGCCGGGGAAGGGCGCCCTCTTTCTTGGTAGGATGATAGAGGGTGGGCGCGATGTTGCAGGAAAGAAGGCTGAAGGAAAAGGAGGGAGAGAGCCCAGGCAGGATGAGGGCAAAGCGAGGCGAGAGTAGGGACGGGACGGGAGCGCAAGTGCATCTACTGCATGGCGCTAAGGCCTTTGGGGGGTTTTGGCAAGCAGGAACGTTCAGGTATGCGTCTTGGTTCGCTTCTCCATTCCCCTTCAGTCGCGATGCGTGATCGACAGATGGCTCGTTCAAGTCATCGCATGAAGGAGCAGTAGACGGCTTCTTCCTCTTGGGCGGTGGTCGGGGTTATCGGATGCGCGCGCGGGTGGCGAAGCGTTTCCTTGGTGCGAGGTGACTTGCTTTGGGGTCCAAAAAACTTGGAAACACACGCAGGAGATACACTCAACACACCAAACAAAAGGGAGAGGGAAGGTTTGGACAAGTGAGCGTGGGAGAGTGGTAGGCGCAACGGATTGGGGAGGGAATGCGATGCGCGGTGTGTGTGTGTCGGGTTGTGTGCGCGAGAGCGGGTGCGGATGCGGGTGTGTAAGTGCGAAAGTGCAGCGCAACGCGAGCCGGCGAGTAAGTGGGTGGGTAGGCGTGGGCGGGATAGAGAGAGAGAGTGGGAGAGGGAGGGAGAGCAGAAGATGGGATGGGCAAGGCAGGCAGGTGGGCGGGCGGGCAGAAATGGCACGCTCAAGCTGGGGGATCGCAGTCAGGATGGGCACACTTACAGTCAATGGCGAGACCTGACTGGACAGAGTGCGCTGGAACGGGAAGGGGAGGGGAGGGGAGGGGAGGCAAGAGCGAGACGTGGAAAGTGTGTGCGGTGGGATTATGGAGTCTTGCGGGTGTTGGTGCTTTTCGCGATGGCGCGCGTGGCGTGTGTTGTTTACAATATTTCCCAAACAGGCTAGCTTTCACGTGATTCCGCGTCTCAGAAGTGGAGACACACTGTTAGAGCAAGACCCGGACTGAGGCCGTTCAAGAGACGTCGGGTCGCAGCTGCGGGTCCCGGATGGAGAAAAACAAATCTCGTCACCCGGGTCTAGACATGCAGACGTCTCAATTGAAGAATCTCGAGGCGACAGTATGTCTTGGTCTATTGCGTTGTGGCCTGACCTTGGACTCTGTTTCTCTTGTCCTTCGTTATCAGACACACTCTAACATGTCGCAAAGTCCCACACCACACAGATCCACGGCCTCTTCCCAACCTTGACATCACTAACCCAACGGTCTGGCAGTGATGTGTACGAAGAGCAAGCCAGGGGGGCCCCGACTCTGTACCAGGGGACGCTTATGGGGGGCTGCCGCCGACATTCATTGGATGCATCTCCCTCCGCCTGCAGGGTCCCGCCCACGCGTCTGAGGTCTCATGTAGCCCTCCCTCTCGAGAAAGGGAAAACATGGGCAAAACAACAAGGGAGATGAACATGTTCTGGAGACTGACAGACACACTTGGGAGACGAGGCTGCAAACCCGACCGCTGAGGCACAGGCATGTCGGTACGGATCCGTCTTTTTCTCATGTTCTGTGCGTTGCGCGACCTGCGGCAAGCGTCCGCACCACATGGTCCAACGAAAGCCAGAACGAGGAGCCCAGGCTTGCGCTCTTACATCCATCCGAGGGGAAAGGCACCTGTCTTCGCCCCAAGATGACACTCTCGGCACCCCTACCCTGTCTACCGCATCCTCCTCTTGTCCGTTCGCCTTGATCAGACCCAGTCATAATCACAGTCACGCTCAGCAGTAGTGTAGCGACTGCAGTCTGCAGAGTGCAAAAGGACCCCTGGTCTCAAAGCCACGATACGTCTGCCACTTGTTCACCTGGACTCCGTCAAGACGCAGCGAACCGCTTCCATCTTTCCTTATTCCTCCTTCCAAGTCGTCATTGCTGGCTTACACCAGCCGGTCGAGGACGTGTGGTCACAATCGGGGCGACTGTCTGGCAGCGGGCACGGCGGGGATAGGTGGGCTTCTCGTTCAAACTAGAAAGCGGCTGACCCATGGGCAATAGAGCCAGGCCACTAAACAAACGCGACAAGCCACCACCAGGAACCAAAACAAAACAAAAACACCAACACCAACAAAACAAATACTTCGTCAATACTGGTACCTACTTACCTTGGAGGTACCTTGCCTCTTGTACACTCATCCAATTCTGGCCGAGGTCACCACCACCGTCCGTCGCCACCGTCACCACCGTCATGGCCAGCTAACAGCCATTGGCCTTGCCTCATGGATTTCCTTTCCAATCTCCCGGGCCATCCATACCACATCATGCCCATCCCATCCCTCATTCCTCCCATCATCTTGGTCATGTCTTCTCCACATAACCGCATCGCAGGCCTGATCTCAATGGGAAAAGCAGCAGGGTCAGCGATTAATTGCGCCTGATATTACCAATCCATGCTTGTGGTCGCAATGTTGCATTGCGTTGCTTCCACTCATAATCTGGTCATAATCTGGGGGACGACGCCGCAAGGTGCCCTTAGCTCTCCGAGACAGCCCTGAAAGCCACTATTCAAGTGCCAGATGACTTACATGGCACAGCAGAAATTCAAGGAACGGGATGAGCTTGCCGGTCTGCCAACTTGGGGCGCCTGAAGCCCTTCTCCCCACCCCTTCGTCTTCCTCAAATCTCTTTTTCTGCTGTCTCCCATCGATGGAGTTTTCGGGACATTGGAACACCGGGAAAGATCAGGCACATGGGGCGCGACAGTGCCCCCCCCAGTTTTTGTTCTGGGAAGATACTGGTGTTTCTCTTTCTATTCATCATTTTGACTCTTTCAGTCCATTGACTGGGCCTTCCTCTTTAACGGGCCGCTTAAGATCAAGAATAAAACGGGGCCCCGCAGCATTGAGGGGGTTCAGTGTCAGGTCAGGACCACGCTTCTTATTCGGCCCACAGTGGCGGGGGAGCTTACTACTAGGCAGTTCGAGCCTCGAAAGCTCGGACGCTCTTTGACCCTCACTGGAGTTGGTGGACAGCGCAGAAACAGCTTGCAAGACACAGCCAGTCTCCTCCTGTGCTGAGAGGAGAAGGGGGGAGGAGCGGGTTCCGCCAGGGAAAGATTCGCTGTTGCATTGCAAGGGGAGCGACAGGCGGGAATGCAAGCCAAAAAGGCGAATCGTCAGCCAATGGTCACACCAATATTGCACATGAACCGGAACACGAAGGGGAAAGAAATGAAGAGATGGGATGACCTTCTGGCTCCTCGGAAGAGACGACCTTCTGACTTTGGGAGTATTGGGAAAAAATAAGTGGATCAGCCGGACCCTTTTCTGGTTGTCAAATCTCTGATACGATGCAGCATCGCAGATTCCCGGCATGGTGCCTAATGGCACACAGACCTACAGGCCGACGTGTCGGTTTTCACACAACGGGCCTCTGGATTCTCAACACCAGATTCCATTCCGATGCTGCCGCCATGGCAGGACCGGAAAGCTAAAGGTAAAAACCTAGGCACGGGTAAAGATGGCACCCAGCCCTGGCCTCACATCAATCGTGCTCCTCTTTTTGCAAGTTTGCGGAGTCCTGGGTCTAATCAAGTGATATTCAGTAACCCCTACGATCTCCGCCAATTTCGCTTCCAGGTCGGACAGGGCGGATGCTCCGTGTTTTGTTTGGAGCCGCCTTGTTGACTTATCCATTTGTTTATTGACTTCCAATCAATAACAATGGCTATTCCCCTATCGATACCGACTCCCTCCATTTCCGTCCCGTCCCCCTTCCCCCTCTTCGACCCTCTGTGGTTCCCGCCCGCCCCCCTTCAGATCTTCTGAGGCAAGGCAGAGCAGGCATGGGACAGCACTGGGACAGCACAGACTCCCGCACAATGTGACGAAAGTGCATGGGCAAAAGAGAAGAAACACGGGAAATCCAATTACCTAGGCCAGCACCCGTTTGAGTCATTGTGTCGACCCATCGTCTCCGACCGAACATCAGGCACCGGGATCAAAGGGCGGCGCCTTTAGGCGGGAGAGACAGCCAAGCCGGAAAAGAAGGTCGGAAAAGAAAACCAGCAGACGACGGCATCAGCAATTGGAGTGTGTAGTGGAAAATATGACGCCGTCGGGAAAAAAAGTAGGGCATCCAATTGCCGGGCAGTCGCACGCAAAAGCAAAGGTGAACCTCCAAGGTTCCAAGAGTGGAAAGGGACAGTAAATGAGGTACCTACCTAGGTAGGCAGTCAAGGTCAGCCAGCCCAGCCCGTTTGGCCCTGGCCGTGGCCCCGGCGCCGCCGCCACCCGAGCAGACGTCCCCGGACAACCCGCCCTTTTCTTCTCTCTACCTCATATCCCTTCTCGTCGGGGGCATCCGACTATTTGTGTTCCACTGCGTCCATTGCGTCAAGAAACGTCTTGCGACATCCCTTCCGAGACCCCCGCGAGACGGATGATCCTTTTTTTATTTATCTTAATTTTTACTGCGGAATCGAGACATGCACCCATCGTGTTGGACCAAGATCGAGAAAGGGGAACCCGCAGTCGGGATCGCAGTTGGGGCGTGTCGAGTTGAGTACCTAGGCAGTCAGCGGACCGAGGGCCTCGTCCGGGATCGAGCCTGGCCCCCGCCTGCAGTTTCCCGACTATGGGTTTTGCTATTGAAACCTACCTTGAATCAAATAATCAAAAGGATGAAGAAGAAAGAAAGGAAGGAAGGGGAGGAGAAAGAGGCCTTCCAACTTTCGCCAGGCGGATTCGACCACTTTGCGCACCCGAAACACACAGGACCCGGTGGTCCAGCAACCTGTGGCTGTCAATATATTGTAGATGCCCAAACATCATCACCGTCACCATCATCATTCCGGTCCAATGCCGTTGGCCTCCATCCCGCACCAAGGGAAGCAGCGTGTGAGTCAACAACAATCGGACTACCTACCAGTAGGCGTAGACGTCACAGTAAACTCGGCAAGGGCGAAGCCCGCATGTCGATCGATCCCGACAACCTACGCCAGCGATCGTCCCGCTCCCACATGGGTGCGCTTCACTAGTGGAGCAACTGAGCAAGGCAGGAGCAGCAAGAGAACGTCGTCATAGCTAACTCGTTGTTCCAAAAGTTTCCCTTGCAGCCTTCTTGTAGGCCGAGGGCTAACACTAACGAGAACTAAAGGATGAAGGCTAACCGTTGACGCACCAAGTGGTTCCGCATTCCCTTTGTCTGGCCTCTTGAAAGATTTTTCTCAACGGCCGGGCAGGCAAGCAGGCTGACAGCTCTCCAAGCGCAAACGGGACCGCAGCTCTGCCGCTCTTCCCAAAAGCCTAACGTTACAGGCATGAAAGCGAGCTTATGCTACTCTCATGCAAACCACCTCCCCCGGCCTACCGATAATGGTAGCTACGGGAGACTGACTCTTCTCCCCTTTTCCCTGCAAAAACAAAGGATGGCTCGACTGAGCGCCGATGATCCCGTCCGGGGAGGAACATAAGGTTTTTATTGGGTATCAATTATACAGAACAAAAACAAAGCCAAATAATATCCAGACGACATACCATCTGGGGGTGCGTTCTGAAGACAACCGGTTCATTGGCGCCCTGGAACTAAGATAGGTTCTTTCGGATCCATTCCGCCCAGGAGCAGAGATCTTCCATCACCTCAAGCAACCTGCCCAGGTCTTGCGGGGTAAGTTGCTTACGTTTGCCATTGTCCTTCTCTGCCACGTCTTCGCCGTTGGCCGGAACAACGTTTTGTGACACGACGTGGACCACCCCGTTTTGCTGTATCTGCAAGTCAATGTTGGCTGTGGCGTTTCTGAAGGGGAAAACGACGTGGAGGCCGGCCGATGGATGGACAGTCAGTACCACGTCGAGCGTGAGCTCCTGCTCGTCGGCGTCATAGGTCTGCGACATGAACCTGTCGTACTCGGCCTGCGTCGTCATGGTATCACTAATGACGATGGAATTGTCCACCTCCGGTACGGCCTCGCCGGCAATATTGGAGCCGAAGCTTCTCTCGAGCAAGGTTGATATGAAAGCATACTGGCGAAGGATAGGGAGCATTGCCACCAGCTGCCGCGGGTGCGAGAAAGAGAGGTCTGTCACGGTCTGGCCGTATACGGGCTTGTAGATGAGTAGTGTGTTCTTGTGCTTCCGCGACAGTACGGTGTCGCCGTCGCCGGGGACCTGGACCTTTCTCTTGCAGGAGATGACGCGGAGCTCGCTCGCATCGTGGTTGATCCCCTCGGGTATCGGGAACGAGATGCTGTCGAACGTGTAGGTGGGCAGCGGCATGGGCTGGGCCTGTGCCCCTGTGAGGGTATGCAGCGTGTTCCATACCGATTGTGGCACAATCACTGAAGGGGTGAGCGTTGCTACAAACTTGACGTTTGGGTATTTGTGCGTCGTGCCATCTGGCTGCACCACATCAATGCCCGGATCCTTGTTGTCGTCTGTATGGGGTAGCGTCGTGGGCTCCGGTTCCAGCCAGTCGAGAGCCGGTCCAGAAGCTGCAACGAGAATGTCCTCGGGTCCAGGCTCGGCCTTCTCCACCTTTTGGGAAATCCAGTTCTCTGTTACCCGGACTGGAGGGAACATGTCACCGTCTAGAGCCTTGCAGCCTATGAGAATCGACCAGACCTTCTCCATATTTTCGCAGTAGCGCGCCGTTTCTGGCGTCTTGGGAATGACATGGCGTCTCTCGGTCCAATACTCAATGCTGAGTCCCACCATATTTCTAGTGTGCATCATGGGTCGACCGCTCTTGGTGCACATGACAGTTGTCTCGAGGAATCGGTCTGGCTTGCCGCTCATGGCAGGGTCCTCACGCAGCTTCGACAGCTCCCATTTATGGAGTCTCTGGAGACTCTCAAAGATGCCAGCCAAGGCCTCCTGGCAGTCGAGCCCGGGAATGACGCTCAGCTTGTCAAGGGTTGCCAGGCGCTCCAAGTTCGCAGAGAACTTTTCTAGGGTTTTGGTCAACGGGCTCTGGTCAGGGCGAAGCTGTAGGTCCTTGAGGAGGATGTTTCCGGCTCGGTCTTTGTGCCTCGTGACGATGGGGCCCGACTCCGGGAAGCCCAGCGAGACGCTCTCCACGATGTTGTTGTTCAGCTCGATATCAATCGTCAAAGCCTGACCGGCAATGACCAACATCTTCGTCTTTCTGCCGTCGGGCGACCTATGCTCGTCCCACATGCTAGTAAGACCTGTTCGGAGCGTGAGTCGCTCGAGTCCGGCTTCGCTGACTCGTCCTTTCGCCTTCTACAAGGCAATGGGTCAGCCTGCGTATTCAAAAAGAAGCGGGGATTGTTGACATACCCCGAGGATTTCAATGACTCCGTCCAGTCTCTTGATTTTGTCGTCCTCGCTGCCTAATGCTCCCAGGCCGCCGAACCCTCCGACACCGACGTGATCCAGCCCAATGTCTAGTCCACCGCTTATACCGAGCGCGCCCATGGCAGCTGCCGCGGAAGGACTGTCGAAGTTGAGAGCGCCATTCGCGGGGTGACCCATCAGGGTGGTCGAGGTCGCGGGCGACTTCTTAAACTGCTGAGGCGACGACTTGGGCCCTCTAGGCGAAAAGGCTGCATGCGCCTGCGACGCCGAGAATGGTGTCGACACCGGGGGGGTCGCTGCGGTGAGCTGCGAGGGGGTTCGGCCCTGTTGCGAAGCTGCGTGCTTCATCTGGGTCGGTGTAGCCATTGTGCAAGTCGGTCGCTCGATCTCGTTCCTTCGTGGTATCGCAGATTGAATTGTTGGAATAATGCCGCCGCACCGTTAAGATGATGCCAGTGTCTTTGTCACCATTAATTGTCGTATCAATAATTATTGCTTGAATCGAAGCATCAAGCCAAGAAAAAGAATGGGTAGCGCAAGTCTGACTGGAAAATGGGTTTGTTGAAGACGGGCACCCTGGGTTGAGCTCGAGTAGAGCTGCAGTTTAGGTATCCAAGGTAGTGAGACCCGCGACCGCGTCCCGCATCGCAAGGGTACCTGCCTCCAAGTGTGACCTTGGGCGAATGATCAATTAATTACCTTAGATGGTGGGGCGAAACGGGCCGGGATTTAGCCGTGTGGCTCCACGAACACAGCACTCAACCTCGTTCGGCACACAATCTGGTCTAACATACCTATGTGAAGAAGTTGACCGGGCCAGTGTTCAAATTTATTTCCCTTTTGTAAGGGTTTTGTGAAAGGATACCAAGCTGACTTCTTCCTACATGTGGCAAATTCTGATCTAGGTCTGTACAGTGAACATTTTCAGAGTGACCACAAAAAATTCAGTCTGCCACCTATATCTCTTGCCGGGGACCATGCCGAGCAATCCATGGCTAAATTGCACTGGAAGCTTCGTGATTTGGTCGAATTATCAGTCGAGTTCGTCCCGAAGGCTCGTTCTTGGCACCTCTTCTGTTCGTGTGGGCTCTGACATCAACAAGACTTGACTTGTAGTAGTCCATGGCCGGCCGAACAGGCCTGGTGATGCACTGCCCTGGAGAACTCCCGAGCTGGTAGTCCTCTCTACTTTGTTTTAAGCAGAGATGGGCAATGGTGCTTACTAGATCTGTTTCCCCTTCCAAACCACACTTTAAGCCGGCACGCATTGAACACATTATTTCACTGGCCTCACCACCCTGTTCAGTCGCACAATCCCACAACCCCAGGCATATCACAGAAGCTTTTATCCCCAATGTATTGTGCGTAATGAAAGCTTCAGAATTCATGAGTCTCTGATTTTGTGAAGCAGCAACAGCTTTTTTTATTTCCGTTCATCAAGTCGTTACCTAAAGAGACATTCGCCAACATACGTCTCACACTTTTGTGAAAGGAACTAGAGTCGTCATAATGTCATCACCTTATCCCCCATTCATGGCACACACTGGTTACCAGATGATCCTCCACTGTATTCGAATCTGAAGCAAAGGAAATATGTTGGTAATGTTGATGGCCGGTCCTCCAAGGTGGTGTTCACATACTGCTGTGCCCGAGTGTCATAACGGGACGGCAAGCCCGAACCAACACCACCATGCTCTTTCGTGTATGTTGCCCAGAAGATCCGGGAAAAAGAAGAATGGTCGAGTCTTTAGGATTAAGTCCTCCTCCATGCAAGGCGTCAATCATCAGCATCTACAGCCATGACGGGCGTTTAGAAACAAGGAATGAGAAATCGTCAACTCGTCAGCGTCGTCTCCTGGGGATCGTCGATGCCGATGAGTCGTCTCGCGAATACAAAGACAAGTAAGAAAATGGTGTGCAAAGAGTGTCGAGAAGCCCCGTTTTGAATGCTTCAAGATCATCAAATCAGATTTCCGTAACTCATCGTCCTCGTACCGAATGTAGCCGCAACGCCCTCCAATGAAGTGACGAGAGGCAGTGGTTAGAATTAGTGTCGCTCAACGTCGCCGTTATCTTCGCTGAGGTTGTTGGGTCATAACCGGAGCAGCTCGAGCCATGGTGTCGTAAGCGGGGACAGCCGAGTTCATCAGGGTCTTGCGGCGCTTCAGGTCCATGCCACCACCGCTGAGCGGGCGCTGCAGATCATCGTCGTCGTCACGGCCACGCTTGATGCCTCCGGAGGAACCGTTGATCTGGGATGGGTAGCCGTTTGACATGGGGCCCATGTCTGCTTGAGGCTGATAGACATCGTTGGCACCCGCGGCAGCTGAATTGCGGTCGTTGCTCATTACATTATACAGGTTGCTCGATGACTGTTGGCTGACACGTGGGGGGGTGCTGTAACCAGCTTGCTGGGAGTAGTAGGGCTGGGGTGCGGCAGCGGTGCGAGGGGTGGCACGACCAGATGCGGGCGGGTGGCCAGGCGAGCCTGTCATCTCGGGAGACAGGTGCTGATGCTCGGCAGGAAGCGTTCCAACAGCGGGAGCAGAGTAGTTGTAGGAACCACGGTTGGCATCGTAAGCGCCGCTGTCGTGGGTGTACTCGGCATCGTGCTCATGCTCTGCCTCCTCTTCGCCGGCAGGCTGGGAAGCGCTTTGATCGGGGTGCATGATGCCATTTGTGGGCTTCTGGTCTTGAGGGGCGCCAGAGGTGGCGGGTCGTGCTGACGGAGGACCCATATCATTCTTGGCGTACGGATCGTTTTGTCCGTAGACGGCACGATCTTGCGAGGCCTGGTTGGTAGTCTGGTAAGGGGACTGCTGAGCAGACTGGTTGTACATAGGCCGCGAGGTATCATATTGTTGCGTGCCAGACTGCTGGTACGATTGCATGTTCTGGATAGTCGAACCTGGCGGCGTTGAAGCCGGTGTTGCAGGCATGGAGCGCGCATTGCTCAGACCCGTGTCAATGGACATGGGGTTTTGGGCTTGAGCAGTGCCCATGTTCTGGGACTGGGCCCATTGGAACCCATTGTCAGAAGTGCCCATGCTGCCACCCATCACGCTGGAAGCGCTAGTCGGGGGTGTAGGGAAGGTGTGTGCCCGGTCAAGAGCAGGACGTCCCATGTTGGCATGAGACGGCAGAGACTGCTGGGGCCCCGGCAAGCCCATGGAGTGATGATGATGCTGCTGGATAGAAGGCAATCCAGGGCCTCCAGTCTGGGGAGCGCCACGCATCTGACTCTGTTCTTGTTTGCGGCGTTCGGCAGCAGCCATGACCTGATTGGTGCGGGTCTGGTTCGTAGGGTGGTAGAGGAGAGCACCAATGTTGTGAACAAAAAGGGGATAGAGCAGCTCAGTAATCTTCTCCTTGTTGGCAAAGTCCAAGGCCCGCTCGAACGGGATCCTGTTCTGTTGTTAGTAAAGGGATACAGCGAGATGCCATGGGATGTAAAACGCACCAAACACCCTTCAAGTGCATGGGGCCAATCTTGACGACATGTCTCACTTTCTCGCTCTTGAGAATTCCATCGCGGCGGCCACGAGTCATCCCCGCAACGTTCAACAGCTTAGTACCGTTGATCATGTGATTGTCTAGTGCAGTGTCAGCAGCGCGATCAACGGTCGGCGTCGTGAATATCAATCTTACCCTCTCTGCGCGCAACGCAAATTCCTCGTGCCTCAACCTGGAAGCACAAGCTTCCCTCATCCTCCCACAAAGTAGCAGTAACCCTAGGCTTCATGCCCGGG
Organism: Colletotrichum cereale; assembly: GCA_034509685.1. Classification (NCBI taxonomy): domain Eukaryota; kingdom Fungi; phylum Ascomycota; class Sordariomycetes; order Glomerellales; family Glomerellaceae; genus Colletotrichum; species Colletotrichum cereale. The sequence continues at coordinate 93,928 of JASUDE010000093.1, read as the reverse complement.
GGGGCTACCTGGCCGGTCGTGTCAAAGCCCTGGAAGCCCTGGGTAGAAACACCGGGCAGAGGAAGGACGTTCTGGCCACCCATTCCATTGTTGACGGCGGGAGGAGCGTTTTGGGGCGAAGTCAGGCCATTGGTATACCCGTAAGGCTGACCGTACTGGGTCTGTTGGGCGTACTGAGGCAGGTGGTTAGGCTGCAACGGCGGAGGCTGGTGGTAAGACATGTTGCCGGAGGTCACAGTCTGGGGCGGCGGCGCCTGGCCGGCGGACATATGTTGCGAGTAGTACATGTCTGCTGCAGGTTGATTCATGGCGGGGTAGTGGTCGTATCCACCAATTGACTGGTTCGAAGACCCAGGAATCGCCGAGTTAATGGGCAAGGTGGGGGAAGGCGTCTTGGGGCCGTTGGAAGATGCGGCTGACGTGAAGGAGGAATGCGAGCCTGCGTGTTGGCTCGAAGCAGAGCCGATGGAACTGAGCCGGGGAGATGAAGTACCGGACGAGTACGCCTGAAGCGGAGTTGGCAGTGGCAGAGACGGGATTCTCTCGCTGTTCATGTACAGTGGCCTTTGAGCGGCGTGAGCGTTATAATATGACACCTCGGTCGGTCCCCGGGTTTGCACTTGGGAAATCGACGGTAGATCCAGCTTCACGGTTTTGCCCCGAAGGTTCCTACACCAAGCACCAGGATGATCAGTGGGATTCAAGTCACCGAGCGAGACTTGTGACTACAACGGCAAAGAATCAGACGTGAGGAAGAGATGGGTTTCTTCCAAAGCGTCTATCCCTGCTGCGGAATTGTTGTGCCGGATTGGTTTGTTCAACGAGCCTTGATGCGAAGGCGTTCGGAGAGCAGACGAGTCTTGGCGGCTCGCAATAATTGCACAAAGGTTTCGGGCGATAGAGGTGCTGCGCTAAGGAAATGGTACAAATCGGCGTGGCTCGAGAATTCCTTTTGAGAAAACAGATCAGGACGGTCGTAGTCGTCGTAAACAGTCGTTAAAATCAGAAACTTCTATGTTCGAGGCATCTGAGGGCGGGTTCGTAGGTGGGTTTAGTTGGTTTGTCTTGTCGAAATGGCAGTTGAGATGCAGCGGGGAGAGTGCTGACTGATTGAAGCGACGCCGTTTGTCGAAGTGGCAGAAGAGGAGACAAGGTAGACTCTCTTGTTTGATTAAAGGGTGGGTTGCACGAAAGGCGCCGAGGACGGTGACGATAGGAAGCGAGGGAATGCCCTTTTTTTGTGAGTGCTGAGATCGGGAGCTGAGTAACAATCGGTGGAAGCCGTTTGTACGAAGGTCTGTCTATTCAGGCAGAGGACCAGACACCACATAAACACACACTCGAGAGAGGGATCGTGTTGGTCGTCCTTCTTTTCTTTGCTTCTGTTTCTCTTTCGTCGAGCTCGCCCAAACTCTTCTAATGCAGGTACATTAGCTTAGAGGTTTTTTTTTCGGCGTATAAGAGGGGGGGCGGGTTGTGCAGAAGAGATGCAGGAGAGGGATGATGGGGGAGACGGGAAGAGAAGGATGTTGGATGTTGGAGGCGGTCTAGGGCATAAAACAAGAGGACGAACGGTGATGAAGAGGCTTTGGGAAGCGTAGGCGGAGTACAAGTCTGGCTTACCGTCCTTGCCTCTTTGGCTGTCCTAAGTGGAATATTGGAGGTGGTTGGTGGAGTCGTGAGAGGTAGAAAGAAAAGAAAGAAGACGGGCGTGGGGAGGTTTTGTTTTTGGTGGTGAGAAAAGAAGAGGAGGCAGGTCGAAGTCCATCTATCCACAGTCCACAATCCACACACCCACCCCGGCCGGCGCAAGACGGTGCAGTGTGCAGGTGCAGGTGCAAGTTGAGGTAAAATAAAAAATAAAAATAACAGGTACTGGGGTACTGCGGTGTCCGCTGATGCTGGTGCGGTAAAGGCACGGCGGTAGCGGTACGGAGAAGAGCTCGCTCGAACAGCATGGGGCATGGCCCATGGGCATGGCATGGGTGGGGGGACATGGGCATGGGCATGGGCTGGAGCATGGGCATGGGGCATGGGCACCGTGAGGTCGAAGCAGAGCAGTCAGTGGCAGGGCAGGAGCACCGGTCGACAGAGATCTGTCTCTCTTCCAAAGTACTGCGGCAAAGGTAGAGGTACCTCGCGGCAAAAAAGAACAAAAAGGTACAGAGTGCGGTAGCGGTCGACAAGGTACACGTTAGGGTTAGTTTACATTGGGAATGGTACAGGTGAAGGGCCTGTCCCCGAAGGAGCCCAGAGAGTGGGTGGCCTTGGCCCGTTTTCTGACGCCGCTGAGTGGACGGTCCGACCGACCGGGGTTGCTGGGGACGGCCTAAAAGGCGAGGATGGAAGAGGGCGAGGCTAAGGGCCAAGGTACCACAGTAGGTAGGTATGGAGACCGGGGGGGAGGGGGGGCTGCTCTACCAAGTGTGACGGGGGGGAGGGGATGATGGATGACATGGGATGGGATGGGAGGGGAGGAGGAGAAGGAGGGGAGAGCGGAGCAAGAAGGGGGTGTGTGTGCAAAGGAAAGACATGGTACACTGCACTGCGCTGAAGCTGGTGGGATGTTGAAAAAAAAAAAAAAGAGTACGTACCCGCAAGTTTCGTACGGATGGTCGTAGGAGAAGGGAAGGAGAAGTCCAGGCAAAGGCCAGAGATACCTCGATGGGTGGATGGATGGATGGATGGGAGCACACACGACCACATAGCACAGCGCACACGCTTCATTCACTCCGAAAAGCAGCACCAACATCAGCATCGGGACCACCACACGCGCACTCGCACTCGAATAACGACGTGCTAGGGGACAGACATTGCATGTCGACTCTTGGGCCCGAAGCTACGGGCGTATCGTATGGTCGGTCTGTGCCTCCCGTCTGTGTTTCTTTTCCTCTTCTGCTCCCTGCCGTGTTCCCGTTGATGTTGTTTTTCGCACCCTCTCACTCTCAGTGCCATTGGACGTGCATCGGGAGGGGATGTATGTGCTGCGCTTGCCTGTCCCCTTACCAAGATTGATACCTCTGACTGTTTCTAATTGTGCCCCTCCCCCCCTTCATCGCCCAACCCAAGTGTGGATGGAAACTGAAAATACCTGTTCATCTTTCCTGACTTATCCTCAGCTGCTGGCAGTACACTACATAGACTATGGGGAGCACCAGAAGAAGCCTTTGGGGAAAGTGGGGAATTTGACTCGTAATGTCCCCTCTTCACCCTCGTCCTCTAAACAGGCCTGTCCGTATCGTGACTTGCGTTTGTTCTAGGTAGCCATACGAGACTTTACCCGCGATATGACGCTTTCGCCTCACATTACCTTTCCGTACCTTGCCTTAGCTAGCAGCGGCCCTCCCCCCTTGTATTCTAGTTCTCCTGCCCGTTTTATGCTTTCACGTCAAATCTTCCCCTTCCTCCCCTCGAGGGCCTTGCTCCTGGGACCCCTTGTCACTTTGGACCGCGACTGCATCGGTAAGCGACTTTGCCGTCGGCCTCCGCCTCTTTTTTTTCGTCTCTTCTTCGGTCTTGACCACTGTGCCGGGCTGGGGCGCGCAAAGGGGATTTCTCGGCCAACTGCCTGAGCCCTTGAAGGGCGGTACGGGCAAGGGACTAAGTTAGCCGTCGCCGTTCGGTGGATGAAGGGTGGTGGTGGTCGAACGACGAAGGGGAAAGGCGGAGAGGGGAGGAGGGCCAGGGAGAGGGGCGTGCAACAAGAGTAATGGCGTGAAGGGCTTCGCTGAACGTGGGCTCGCTCCGTTGTCGTTTTTCTGGCCCTCGCTTAGGGGCGTGGCTGGAGCAGCGTAGCACCGAGAAGAGAGGGGCCTGTTGGCTCCGACCAGGGTGGCCCATGGCCTGAGGTCAAGCCCCAGTCAGTCGCCGTCGGTCTTGTCGGACTTTCAGAGGGGACACGCTCAACAATGCTGGGCAGTCCGTACATACTGGAGCGCGGACGGACGGTGTGGGAGTGGTCGGCGTATTACACTAGGGGGAGGGGGGGATGGCCGGATTCAAGGACGAAGTGTATCACCAAAGAAGACAAGGCCAAGCATAGAAACTCTGAGCGATAATGCCTGACAGAGAGACAGAGAACCGGAGAGAGAGAAAGAGACACGAAGTGTCCACGGCGCATCTTGAATCCAGTCCAGAACCCGCGACTGCACATTTGGTTCCCTTCCGAGGCGAGGTACCAATACCTGTGCGGGCATCCTACCTCCCTCGACCGCAAATGCGACTGAGATGGACGTGGGTTGAGAAGTGTGGACGTGGACGTGGACTGGACTGGACCAACCGACCTCGACCGACTCTAGAGCAATGCCATGCCTCCGCGCTACGGATCAATGAGACCAGGACAACTCGGCCCCCGGCGAACTGAGAGCGAGGGCCGCCGTACGGACAATGGGCAACCCTTTTCGCCCAAACACACAAATCAGACATGGTGAACCAAGACGCCGACGGGACATGCATGGCCAGGACCTCAGCCTAGCATCAGAGGTTGCTGTGGATCCAATCTTGAGCCTTCGAATCTATACTGCCCAACACCATTTGCGAGGAGCGAGGTGATGAGGTGAGGTGGCAGGCACCGTTCCTTTCGCTCGTGTTTACGTCGTCCTTTCTTCCTCATCCTTTTTCTCGGTATGAGGGGTGGTTCCCCAAGTACCTCTACACACGGCGCACGGGAGCAATGCAAGAAACTGTCAGCTCTTGTCGGGTGAATTTTGGTTTGTTTGGAAACTCTTCTCATCCGGTTTGAAGTCGCCCATTTTCTCTGTCTGGCATTTGGCTGGGTCACTCTTTTGTCTCAGTGAGGCTAGGTGTTGTCGAAGCCCCGGCACAGCCCGGTTATCAGTATCAAGTCACAATGGTGCAACATCGTCGTAGCTCCGCAGCGCCTTTGCACTGTCCGTCACACAGCAAAGTTGACGTCTCGAGCTGGTGAATGGATGTGGCTTCCATTCCCCTCGACGACGGTCGAGTCCGACATCGACTCACGTCACTCGGACTGGGGGGGGGTTACCAAGGTTGGCCCGCAGTCAAGTCCGGTAGATTGGGTGGTTGGGGGGAGCGACCCGAGCGGCTCAGCAGACAGAGACGGTGGCCGCAGCGGCAACAGCGGTTGACGCCATACGACAGGCGGGCTCGGTTCTTGGCTGGTTGACACACTGTCCCGGGCGGCCGTGCTCCTTGATCTTATTGTTCATCCGCCCTCGGGCCTTGGACTTGGCGTTACCTCCTTCTTGTCTTTGATCCATTGCCCGTGCCATTGTTGTTACCTTTGTTGTTCGACCGAACCTCGAAAGTCTGTCGGACTCTGTGCGGTTAGATGTTGAATGTTTCTGCTACCAATGATGCACAGCATGTTCACACGCCATCCCCCCTCTTCCGCATCCGCCCAGACTTGAGTTCCGTCACAAATGCAAGGAGCTGCCGTTCCGACAACCCAAGTCGTGTCATCCGGTTGGCGAATGTAGAGTTTGAATGTCCATTGCTTCGAGTGAAAAGCATAATGCTCCCAGCAGCAAGGTAAAGCATATGTCTTTTAGCAGCCAAGGCCGACGTGATTTGACTGCATATCCGATGGCGCGCGCGATGGCCTTGATAATAAATGCACTGATGTTCAAACTGCGATGGTCCCCCCCGCAACGGGATAAAAAAAGACCAACGTAAAGAGTATGAGGACAAATAGGCGGTGGGAAACCCCAAGCATGTCGATGGCGCTTCGTTGTCTTCTCGACGCTTCTTCTGCCTACCAAGAATGACGCCGTCGGCTTAGCACTTGGAACTAGGAGGGGTGGGAAGGCTCGTTCGGTGTCGATTGCCGAACCTAGAAACGGCTCTACGCTGGCTCGGGTTTCTGATTCTGCCGCAGTTGGCTTACCCGCTAGGCCTACCAAGGACCCAAGGTCGGGTAGGGAAGGGTAGGTGGTGTAGTGTGCCCAGCGAACCATCTTTCTCCCGTTGGAGGCACTGCGCGGTATGGATCTCTGATCTTGCACTACGCCTTAGCATCCGTCTGTCGACGCTCGAGAGCACAGACGTTTGCTGCACTGTGCGGCAGAGGGCTATGCGCATGTCAAATGGCAGATCTTGCAACGCTACCTTGGCCGACCCTGTTGCCTGGTCTTCATCGTCTATCTGGTGGGTTTTGTTATCTTGTATTTGCGGCACCAGCATCCGTCGTTGGCCTGCATTGTGGCTTCCTGTCTTCACTCGTCGACCCAAGGTAGGGAATCTGCTCGTACCAGGTGTCTGACTTGTTTTCTTTTCCCAACTGCCCATGCCATGTGCGCGTCTTCGCGATTCCTGTTGTGTCGTAGTACCTACCTTAGTGTACAAGTACTTGGTTCCGCGGAGTGGACCGCTGCTTGCCTTCTCCGCGCCGACCCCGCTGCGAACCCTATGTGCTTTCCTAAGCTGCCTCACCCCTGCTTGCCTCTGCGTGTGGAGCTCAAGTGGGTAAAAGACAAGGAAAGAGCCACATGGATAGGAGGAACCCATCGCGGTTAGGCGGTGGCTGGCAGTTGCCGTGGGCCTTCGACCTCGCAGCTTGTTGTCTTTTGCAGCCAAATCGATGTTTTGGGAGGGCGCATCATCTTCGCGCATCATACGGTACAGAGCACGGGTACGCGATTGAAAGAAAACACAGCCGTTGGAAAGAGAAGGTGCTCCTCCCGACTTGACGACCTCACTTCACTTCGGGTCCATGTGGGCCAGCCCGGCAGGTAGGTTCCTTCGGTGGTTGCTGCCACTGGATGTGAACAGTCGCGACTCCTCTCCGTGACACTTGAGTCCTTGACAACCCCACCTCCCCTCCTCCCCTGGATGTGATGAGTTTCGTGCCTCAGGAACCCTAGAAGCCCAGACTTGCCTACAATCTCGCTCGAGTTTCCGTTCGTGATAGAGTCGACCGTCAGACTCTTCCAGCCTGGGAAGGAATCCTCGATGAACATCCTGCTTGTCATGGGTAGTTGGACATACCACGGTGTCGCAAGCGAATACCAGCTAGGATGATGCCGCTTGGTTTGCCCCCCCCCCCCCCCCCCCCCCCTCCCCCCCTTCACCTTCTCTCGATAAGCGTGCCTTCCTCTCGAGATGAAGGCAGGTGCCCTGCACCTGGATGCATGACTCCATACCACACTGGCTATTATTCTGGGCCTGGAGAAGTGTAGCTGTACCTTGCACTAGCTTCCATCATCCTCACTCGCTCTACGGATACTGGCCGGGGGATCCCATCGTAACCTGAGCCAGAGGGGCATCTAGGAAACGAGAGAAAAAGGTTGCTGACAACCTGGCCAACCGGCTATCAATCTTTTTTTCTTTTTTCCTGGCCGGGCTCATTGTCTCACGCCACCAGCTTTCCCAACAAGCCATCCCGTGCCATCATACTCCTCCTCCGTCGCGTATCCGTACTTTGGCTTTTTCTCCCCCCCAAGCATCCACCATCCCTCCTCTCACCTTCCATCCCTCCGATGGATCCTGGGCACGGTACGGCAGACGTCTCGTGCGTACGTACCGACATCGACAGCGGAAAAGAGGACGACGACAGCCTCAAGCTCCGCAGACCGCAGATGTCCAGCTCGAAGATCGAGAGCACCCACTGCACGCAAGAGAGGGCCGAGCCGTTGCTCGTTTCCACAGCATTGCATCCTTCTCGAACTTCAGCTGGTAACCACCTGCATGCGTGATTTCCATGCTACGGTAGTAACACTATCCACTGGCTTTTGAGTTGCAGGGTCCATAGCCAAATAAGGATCAACCGTGAGAGATGCTGACTGGCCAATTTTTCCAATGAGTTCCCGAGCTTCCCGCACTATGCACGACGCATCGGATCTGTCGTTACACAAACATATCCTGTTGATACCGTATATTGCCCACCGGGGGTGGCTGCTCTTGACACAGCCCTTGGTCGCAGCTGGTCTTACGGCCTGACCCGCCGAGCAAGGCCCATGTCTTATTTCAAGATGCCGGTGGCGGGAGCTGATTCAGACCAAGATACGCCTTCAGCCGCGTCAATCGTCGGGTTGCTTTCGTTCCGTGCTGGTAACTGGCGTTTCGTCATTGACCTACGCCCGGAAGGGTCGGTCGTTCATTGAACCCAGTCCTTGTTCTTGGCTTCCATCGGCGTTGACCTGAATGTGGTCCCCCTCCAAAGTCTCCACCAATCCAGGCCTGCGATTCCTTTCAACCTACACATACCTAATGTAGTTTAGGCCTGCGGGCGATCCGTGGTCTGTTGGAGCCCCGGTACCTGTACGGACGGAAACACCTGTGGACTCGGACTGCTCCGTAGCCAGCGGGGTTCGCCCAACCTCCCTTGAGCAAACATTGACACCACGGACCACACCACTCGTCTGTCTACCTGCCACCTTTTTTCAACTTGACCCTAGCCCCAAGTACTTCTCACGGATCCTCTTCTATTCCAGGCTTTCAGCCCATCGTCCCCATGACGAGAGAGGGCAACACTGGTGATTGTGGAAGCCGTGTTTACCGCACAAGAGAGCCATCGGCCAGCAAGTCATTCTCGTCGGGCCCAGAAAAGGCGCACCGCAACCACTGCCCTAACGGCTGCCAAGAGATGGGAAAAGAAACACCGTCAGCCCACCCCCCTCTCCCACCTATCCGAGGTTGGGGCCTCTTCCACCTAGACCTCGACCTGGACCTGGACCGGACAGTGACTAGGTATCTGTCTCCCTAGTCACCTGTGGCCAGCTGCTCTTCGAAGCTTGGGCCGACACTGTTTTGGGTGGTGGTCAGTCGATAGTAGTGGAACCTCGGCCATGGAGTCTGGATTCTGCAACCGCTTCTAACCTCCATTTCCTTGCCATTTTACGGCATCGTTTGTGGCACCGGCACGAATACTTTGCAGAGGTTAAGATCAACGGGCCGAGTCATCTACCTACCCATGGCCAAGAAAACTCCATTCATCCTGCATATTTGCGTCTCACAGTAAGCCCCGATCCCGCTCTTGGTCTGCGGCTATTGTCACGCGATGTTCTCCTGTCGTCCCGGGACCATGGCCGGGCCTATGGCGAAGGGACCTACTCGGAGCAAAAGCCGATGATACGAGAGTCGTGACAGGCGCCTCTGTGTTTGATTCAACCCCCTGCCGATGCGAGCTTCACGGTGCAACGCCTAGATGGAGATGTGAGGTCTGTCCCTTGTTCATACTCTGTGCCGATTGAGTTTAATTGAACACGGACCGGTTCGTCTGCCCCTCGCCCGTTTGGCGCGATTCGTCAGACTGGTTATGCGATGCCAACTGCACAGGCTCAGTCAAAGACGGCAGACGATGCGTAAAGGCAGGCTCGGTCGCGAGGTCAAGGGCATGCCAGTAGCAATTGCGCATTCGGGAACTGCACATATGCACGAATTATCGACAATGGTCCTGCTCAAACATCGGCTTCATGAGCCCAGCAGCTTGGTTCATGCCGCATTCGAAATTGACACCGCACCGAGGTGGTTCCAAAGAGCGGCCGGTCGCCCGACGTCTGACAATCTAGTTGCAACGATCAACTGGTTGAGTGTGCCTTCTGAAAATGCTCCGAGGGCCCGGCTTTCTGCAATGCAAGATTCCTGCAGATGGCGTGGGTTGGGTTCAAACGTTCAACCTGGCAGCAAACCGGCGTATGTATCCTTACCGACTATACGCACCTCTCTCTACCCTTCTTCCCTTTATCATTTCGACGGTTGGCGAAGTCGGTTACTATCCCAGACGCAACCCCACGGGATATTGTGTGATGGTACTTCTTCGACGGGTTTGCTGGTTGACGCTGAACACGAGAAGAGCTGGGGCGGTGCAACGCTACGCCCATCCCTTGTGGCGCACAAAATTCACTCTCTAGCTTCCTGCAGTGGAAGAAAGCCAACGACCCACGAAATGCAGGAGGATCATCTACCCGTCCGCCGTGTATGTACGTAAGCGGTTTATCTGGACGGGCTCCAGATTACCACGAGTCCAGGGATCAAGGTTTGTATCACTCTAGCTCGACATTACTAAAACTACAGAGTACTAAGTAAGGCCATACATATCTTGGCCCATCGAAATGTTTGCTCCAGTGTTGTCTTCACCAGGCTCCGCCAGCTAAGCCGTGAGTAACTCCTTTGGGTGCAGTTTTCCTCGGTTCCTCATGGAGATGCTTCCTTCCCGACACCGCAAACTTGTTCTCGAATTCAATGCAAAACAGAACAAACATGCCCGGCGATAAGTGTCAAAGACAAGGCGGAGGCGGTTCGTCTACTGCGCACTTGAGGTTTATCCCCATGGTCCCAAGCCGGGCAATGCATGCACCTGCGTGCGTGTGGGTATGCTTCATGCCCATCCCGCACCTAGGCGGGAGGGGGCCCTCAGGTCATGTCTAGCCTTACATGTAACTTCTCAGAAGCCAGATACGGTGCATCGACGGCGCACGGTAATGCACCGTATAGGCGAACATCAATCCGACAGGAATAGTCTCAATTTCTCAGCAAAGGTCGACCCCCCATAGCCTAAACCGTCCATGAATGGTCACGTTGTTCCCAGAGGAGGGACACCGCGAAGACCGACGCAGGCAGGCGCATACTATTAGCAACACTGTAGGCCAGGCCGGTGCGGGGCTGGTCACACTGTTTTGTTGTTACGTCTGACCGGGTGCAGTGCAGAAGCTTGCGAACCTAGGTACCTAGGGGCATGTGCAATCCCATGCAAGATTCCGTCCTGTACACTGCAGCTCGTACATACGCCTTGCCTTGCCTGGATACCACCATCTCGGCCTCTGCAGCAATATGTACAGCTGTCTTCCCCGGTGCGGTCGATCTCCTGGAGCAGCCAATTCAGCGCACGGCTACGTTTAGCAACAACAGGGGCATCTATCCTAGCCACATGCTAGGGCAGGCCTGTATACATGAGCCAAACGTGGCCGGCGCAACCGACACCGACAAGGGCCTCAGTCAGTCGCCCACAGAATCTGCCCACTATGTAGATATAAGGGTCAGCTTTGTAGTACTTGGCTCGATCGGGTTGATTTGGACAGGTCGACAACGGGGAGGTTCTAGTTAAAAACCCAAAGCTGTTTTGAAATGAGACTGCCGCCGGCGACCGTTCTCCCTCGTGTGGGAAGGTACCGGTACAAGAGGGTTTGAGAAAACCGGCTGTGAGGGTACGTACCTAAGCTCTCGGCCGGGCAAAGCAGACGACCGACCCTCGTCATGTTTCGTTTCTCAAACCATGCCCGGTAGGGTCCTCTCGCCGCCATACAATGTAAACTACCTAGGCAAATCAAGCAAGGGTCTTGGGTGAAGCAAGCGAACGGCGCAGAGGGAGGAATTTCCGCGGGGGCGCAGAGAAACAGGAGGATCACCAGAGGACTGCAACTATTGTCAGTACTGGCTGAGAAAGTCGACCATTGAGGGGTCCGATGCGCCATCTTCCCGTAGTTGGAGACTTGACAGCGTAGCCGACCTACGCCGTACTCCTCGTCAGTCAACGGTAGCGTGGCCGATCTAGACTGGTTGGAAGTGCCGGGGGGGGCAGGCCGAAAGGTCTCGGCTAGAAAGAAGAATTAACGAATGGCGCCAATCCATCAATCAAGTCTCCTCCAGGAATAACCTGACTGAGCACGTTAGCCTGCTCGTGTCTCACATGGGACACTTGTTCAGCCACGCTGCCAATGAACTGTTGTCACTTCAGACTTTCCCTTGGAATGGCAAGCTGGGGAGCTCTTTGTTTCCTTCCGACAACTCGTGTCTGTCTCAGCCAGTCACTTGTGAACCTGATGGTGGCGGCGGCGGCGGCAGCCGTACTCGTGCCGTGACGGTGGCACTTTCTTCGACCTCGCATTAGGTTCCCATAATCTGCCGAGCCTCGGTGTTTGGCCTGGTTGTCCCAGGCGTTCCATTGGCTGGCTGCCAATCGAAGACGTCGAATCCTCTCCAAAGAACAGACGCCGACCTTCTTTGCCGCGTTGAGGCGTTGGAACATTGGAGGCCGGCCTCACGACGTCATCTGCCCCTTGCTTCGAAGTAAAGAACAATTCTCTCTCCCCCGCCGCGCGCCGCGCCCCCCCCCCCCCCCCCCCCCCCCCCCCCCCAATCTCCACTCTCTACTTCTGACATACGAGGCTGGAAAAACAATCCTCCAGTTGGAATTACACGGGGCGGGATAGTGAATCAGGCAAAAACAAACTTTTCGTCGACGCCCCTTGCCATCGCGGATGCTTGTCTGCACGAGCTTATGACACGCAACTATACGCGCCGGCATGGGTACAGCCTTATTATGTCTGGGTATCGATGGATGAATTCTCTCTAACTTGAGAGATCGAATAATCCCGAAGCACACGCCAGGCCGCTGCTGAGAGAGCCTATCGGCAAGGCAGGGCAGCAACAGCGATAGGATAGGATAGGAACATTGTCATGAAGGTATATTAGACATTCATAATTCTTACTCTACCGGGCCCATGTCGCCGAAACACGCTGCGACAAAGTATTTAGGATCAGCCGGATTTCGAGATGGCATACCCAGTGCAGACAGCTGTCCGTCATCCCTTTTTTCCCAGAACCCTGAAGCACGCCAGAGAACTATACTTTGTACACTCCATAGCACAGGGTTCCAGAGGAAACAGCAAGCATTTTGTGGCCAATGCGATAGTTCATTACGTCCGGATGACAAATTTCGCCCAAGACGTCGGGGACGAGGATCCCGCGGCCAGGCATTCAACTTGAACACGGACTGGCACCAAGGCTGATGGGGACTCGTCTCTCGGATTAGTTTATCTGTACAGAAGTGTCCATCTACCTTTGCGGTAGACGGCATGATCCCTTGCGGGAAGCGGGCTCGTCAACCTTCCCGCTCACCATCCAAGATGCAACCTAAGCAGGACTGGGGCGGCTCCCGCCAGCACACAGTACTCAGGTACACGCAGTGTGCGGCAGGCAGTATCCGCTGGCACCAAGCAGCAAGCAAGCAAGCAAGCCAGAAGCACCTCAGGTGGCGGCCCCCTCCCCCGGCTCCCACGTCGTCCAGACCCTGCAGACATCTTAAAATCTTGGGCTGCCAAAGATGGTAGTGTAGATTGAGCAGGGGCTAGGGTGTGATGCTGATGTTGGCTTGAGCACTTGCATGACCCAGCTGCAAGGCGGCTAAGCAGCTTTAAAACATGACCAATCAGCGGCCCTAGCGGGCATCATGGAGGGAGGGGTGCGTTTCAGTTCCCTCCACGAGCACCCATTTCTGGCATGTACTTAGATACAACGGCTATCCAGCTGGGGGGGCGGCCGTCTTCTTGGCCTCAGGCAATTAGACAAACTCGAACTTCTCACACACTCCTCTCAGGGTCCTTGATTAAAAGTTTCAATCACTGCCAACTGGCATGGATCTCAACCCCACTCGCGGCGAACGACGGCCATTCAGCCCCCCCATCTCTCAACTCTTCGCAGCCTAGAAGAACCTTCCTTAGCAGACGCCATCGGCAAAGTGTTGAACTCGCCCGTCAGCGGTTGAATGAGTTCCGATCCGCTCTGGAATAAAAAGAAACGCGGAAGAGCCCGCATCGACACGATCGGCATGGCCAGAACCACGGGCGGTCAGCCAATTCCCTCAAACAGACCCAAATCTCCTCCCTCGGTCAGTAGGTAATCCGTCTGGGAGCGAGCGATGGCAGCAACACTCGGACGGCCGTAACCGCCCTTTGCCAAACTGACATCGGAGCCTCCGCGTCGCTCTTACTATGCCTGCCGCGATTTACGAGCTACTTGCCGCTTTTGACCTTAGGTCATGGTGTCAGTTTCGGCGGAAGGCTCTTGGCCACGTTAGCTTACCCGTCAACACATACCCACTACATCTCACTCTCCCACTATCTCCCTCACTTTCTCTCTTTCTGTCTTACACTAAACCATTCTACCTTTGCAAGGTACTGGGTACGTGTGGCGTACTCAACGTTTCTTCCTCGCCGGCCGATTGATACTCTCCGTTCGGTGCTGGCAAGGAAGATACCACTCTCGGCATGCCCTGTTTTGTCAAGCGCTAATTGTACTACTAACAATCTCCCGTATGAGTGCTGACCAACTGAGTTTGTGTAGAAGAGCATACTTTGCGTCTACCGTGTAATACTGCCAGAGTTACAGCTACTTCGGAGACTGCCCGGGCCTCTTGTCCTGGTCCTGGAGGCCAACAAGCACAGTACTTCAATGCCCGGGAACCGGGCTTGGCTCTGCGCATGAGCCGATGGTGCAAGTCTTGCGGGACTTTTTCTGTACTAGACACACGAGACCCAGGAGCGAGCCGTCGTAAATTTTATGTAAGGGCATACTAGATGCTCGATCCCAGTCGGTCAAAACAGCTTTCACAGAGAGAGGTGACGATAGTTCGATGGAGGTCATGTAGCAGATACTTCCTGGCTGCGCTCTTTGCTTCCCCGGCCGGGGCCTGCAGCAAATCTGGCGCTTTGGCTTATCAGTCGCGCGCCATCTTCGCTTTGCGACTGGGGTTAGCAAACACCCCAGCATATCGACCCGCGCCGCAATCAGGCGAATCACAGCAATCCACGTTGTCGGCTGCGACACACCATTTACAACACATATTGGATCTACGCCTACAACCACACCGCAGAGCTGTCTCTCTGCCTGTATTCGCACCGGGGCTCTTCACCCAAGTTGGCGACACGTCTAGCTCTGAGGTCCGCCATTGGGCCTACAGAGTACGACGCACACAACCTGGCCAGCCCGTTCACGACGAAGGGGAACGTTGTGCGGGCTCTTGTCGGCTCTGGTCGTTGCTGCTGCCGCCGTGTTAAGCCGGCGACATTCTGGGAACCTCTGCCGAGTTGCCGTCAAGTTTCCTAGCCCCCGCAACAGATAGCCCGGTCCCAGTCGTGTTGAATTAGCTCTTTTGCTTATTCTCTGCTATCCTTTGGTGGACGACTACGATTCCCTGCCGAAAGGCCAAGCTGCCGACAGGAGATCCCTCGCAGAGAGGAAAGTCTTATGCAAATCATGCTATGCGAAAGCCGTCTCTTGCTGCTCCCATTCGCCAATTGGTATGCAATGAGCGGACCGTTTTCCGCCTTACATGAGGAGCACGAGGAGTTCCTCGCGCAGCTCCGAGTTAGGTCAGACGGGCGTGGCGTTGGGCGAGGAGGTCTGACAGTGTTCCGTACCGTCCCAATGGGTGGTTCCACGTCGCCGACGATACTGGCCCAATGGGATCGTGGCCGGGGCCAGAGACTGCAACCACCTAGCTGCCTACGGATACAGGTCTGTGTGACATGGCGTGGACGAACCGATAGAGATGATGTCTCGTCATGCATTCAACAAACGACTTTCGGGCACGACTGAGCAATTTCACAGCAGACGCCTCGGCCGCAACGCAGTGCAGCAGCGGCAGCGGTGGCAGCGGTAGATAGCACTTCTCGTTCCGGTGCCGATGGTCGCTGCTTGCCGAATCCAAGCCTCGGAGACGAATACGTGGCGGGGGTGCTATGATTTTGGTCCGTGGCCGAAAGCCGCAGCCTACGCTACCAAGATATATCTGGCGGCGGCTTGTGTGTAGGGTAGGTAGTGTATAGTAAGCGACGAGGTATATCAGAGGAAAGTATCGGTTACATCGCCCCCTTCCCCCTCGGTAGTATCCCGCCTTTTGCGAGTGGTATATGTCCCCGGCGCGCAGCAAACGTTGGAGAAGCACCGAGACCGCTCAGTGTTTGCAACATACTACTACGGATACCAAATAGAGGCATCGGTTCGGGAGACACACGAGATGATGATATTGGTCTCTTGACACTGTGGCGTTGAGGCGGCTTGGGCGAGGTTGGTGGATGCGATAATGGCCTCTCCAATTGGGATTAGCATCCTCCTCACCGCTACTCCTGTGGCCTATTTACGGTGACGCCCTCTCCTCTCCGGCCTCGCCCACACAGCTCTCTACGTGGTGCCGGGATCTGGAGATGGTGATAAAGACACACTCAACAGCTCCGGACCGGGGGGGGGGGGCAAGGGAAGGGCCACGGAGAGACCCAGGCCTGGAACCCCCCTTGGACCCACCAGCCGCTCATCATCGCTTGGTACCCCACCGCGGACGAGCCAATAGCCCTATGGCCGAAAGAGCTGGCTTGCTGACACCCCCACCTGAGAACTACGGTGCGCTGGCAGGGCTACCTTGCCCACAGTTTTCCCGTCTGCTGTTACTGCTACTGAACGTTGAGGGTTTGCGTGCAGTTTTCACGTGGAGGCGAATGGTGGTAGGTATTGCATGATGCGATGGCAGAGGGGAAGGACCAGGGGGGGTGGGCAGCGAGGAAGGGAAAGGGCGGGCGGAGGGTAGCGGGAGGGGGGTGTGACGCTACACGCTGACGCCCCCCCCTCCTTCCAGGTCCACTGTGCCACCCCTCCTCACTCTCCTCTTTCTTCACTTTCTCCACCCCCCTCCCTCCTTCCCAGTCTCCAGTCTCCAGTCCCTCCTCCGAGACCTCCATCAATCACCAGTCTGTCTTTCGGTCTGCCCTCGTCCAGTTCAAGCCTTCCTTTCACGAAAACCACCCTGGGAAATCGCGCACCCGCACACCCATGACGAGATACCGAATTCTTTCTCCTTCCCGCTCTTTGCTCTCTTCCAGTGTAGGTAGTGTACCTTGACCCAGGGGGGTAGGATTGGGGATTTGCCAACACTGCGAGACGTGGGGCGAGCGGACGACGACAGCGCGGCGGCGACAGCGGTGATCGGTCTGTTCCAGCCACGGCTTTTGTTGGACCATTTCCCTCTCTCTCTCTATTCGACTGCTCTGATTGTTTTTTTGTACTTTCCATCCTGTCTCGTGGCCGTCTCTTTGCCCCCTTGTCGCGTTACATACGACCATCGGACCATCCGTCATCAGTAACCGCAGTCGACTCGCTCCGACAGACGCCGCCCCCCCTCCTCCCTCCCTTGTCGTTGATTCTCCCAACCTACTACTAGGGTTCGGCTGAGATTCGAGTGAGACATTTGACGGAGAACGTCTCCGTATCGGGGGAACAGTTCGGTGCGCCTGCCTGTGGGATTCCCCCGCTTTGCTCTCGACGACCGCCCGTTTGATGTCTCCGATGACAGGCGTCGTGGGTGGTTGGTCGCCAACCGCGTCAAGATGAGGCTCTGGCTAAAATGTCTGGGAACTTATTTGGTTTTATTTAATTTAATTTAATTTTTTAGTCAGAGGGAGGGAAGGGGGGTTCCTCTGACCACCGTCATCGCATCGTGATAATACAGCGCCCGCACCCCCCCCCCCCCCCCCGGTCTGCAGCAGAGAGAGCCCACCCAATGTTCCGGCCCCCTCCTGCTTGAACTGTGCACCCGCGAGGCATGGCCGGACAGGTACGGATACATGCTACTACTATGGTATTAGGTAGGCTGGTGGTGTTCCCTGACGATCCACGATCCGACGACAGAGGTCCAGCACGGCTAGGTCCGAACCACGACCGCTACGTATTACTTTAATATACGGAGTACGCGGTACGGATAACCTACTCACGATACCGCTTGGCCACCGACCAACCCTGCCCAAAGTCATGGGCCCCCCCCCCCTCCCCCTCCTCGAAGAAGGTGGCCCCCCCCTTCTGCTCCTCCCGCCTGCCTTTCCGTCTTGTGCATGTGTCGGGATAGCTCCGTAGCCTTGCATGTGTGTGCTGGAAGAGATCTGATGAGAACCGGCATGTCCTACGGAGTACCTACACTACTACTACACCGTACGTTGGCGATCCCTGTAAGGACGTCAGTAGCAGCAGCAGCAGCGGGCAGCAGGCAGCTGGGGCTCTATCTACTACTAGGTAGGTGGCCTGTCCCTGTCCTGGTGCGTTGCTCGGAGAGCTGCGCTACACTCTCCATTGACGACGCATGCGCAGTTGTGTCTATGTACGTGTGTACTACATACAGGTGCGCATACGTCTGGCCGGCTTTGGCTTCTGGCTTGGCTTGGCTTGGCTTGCTTGTTCGGATCTCCTTCTCGTCCCTCCCGCCCGCTTGCCTGCCTGCCTGCTTGCTGCTTGCCCGCTTGCGCTTGCTTGCTTGCTTGCCTGCCCGCTTGCTTGCGGAGCTGATCTGGGCTGATCTGGACCCGGGGGGCCTGTCCCGTTTGCCTCACAGGCTCTCTCCGTCTCGCACTCTCGCATTGCCGCTCCTGAGGAAATCTACAACTGCACGAAGCAGATAGCGCGCGTCAGGTGTATGTCCCACTGTTGCACAAAGGTCGAGTTCGATGCCAGACGAGGCAAGTATCTACAACAACGCATAGGGGTTATGGCTTGCCCCCCTGCTTCACTCACACACACCTACAGGGTGTCGTGTCGTGGGCGGGAACAACTTCCTCATTCCTGCAGCACACACACACACACTCTCTCTCTCTCTCTCTCTAGCTGCGAAGATATCGAGTTGTTAAACCCGAAAAGTCTGGGTTTGTCTCCCACCCTCTCCCCTCCCCCCAGTTGGCCGTCGCCCAATTTGCGCCCCGCCCAGCACCCTCCCCGGGGGGCGTGAGATTGATTCTCTTTCGGCCGCCTCTCTGGCTAGAGCCTACAACGTAAAGCCTGGGAGCACTTGGCTGCACGCGCAGGCAGGGTCGCGGGCGGACGATGGGCGGACGATGGGCGGAACACCTCGCCTGCTGAGCCTGCGTTGCATTCGCAACCCACTCCCACTTTATTCCCCCTCCTTCCCTCGGTTCTCCTTGCCCCCAAAAACCATCCCACCTGCCCAGAGTGTGCTGGAGGTTGGTTGGTGGCTTCCTCCCCCCCCTGCAAGTGTGAAGTGTCCGTGGGCAAGATGCGCGCCGTCGCCGACGCCGCGTCTCGGGTGGTAACATGTCAGATTGGCAAGCGCTAGCTACCTCTTTACAGCGGTGGATACCGGGGTGGGGTTCATTTCTAGGGTAAAATACAAGAGATACCGTACATAGTACGTGCAGGAGATGCCGCAGTATGACAGAATAGTGCGCGGATCTTTTCGTTGGGGGTGAGGGTGGGCCTGGATGACAGTACCTACATACATATCTGTACTGATAGTACTATGGTATATCTATGTACACTACACTACGTATGAGGGCTGGAGCGGCGGCGAAAATCGCAACCCCCCCCCCCCCCCCCCCTCTCAGCTCCGCCACCGCTACGATGGGGAGATCTTGCCGCAGCAGCAGCTACGTTATTACCTCTGTTCCATAACAAGCCAAAGCCACAATGAGCCAGAGGTCTCCATTGTCGTTATGTTGAGCGAGAGTGGCGAAATCAGCCAGTCTGTAGGAACCGACGTCCGCTGCCGTCGGCATACGGACCCAATCATCATATCCCAGATGCAAGTATGCTTCGCATATGTGCTCCGTTGCAGCAGCAGCAGCATCAGCAGCAACAGTACTAGTGTATCCGTACTGTGATGAGCAGCATAGTTAGCATGTAAGGCAAGGCAATGCAGCGGCCCTAGCCTTGGGTACCCTGTGAGACTTTTTTCCACATGCCGTCGCCCATTGTTGAACGGTCCTCCCTTTTTGTTTTGTCTTTCTCTCGCGCACGAGGTCGGGCTTTGTTTCCCGGTCTCTGTGTTCTCTTTCTTCTTCTCTCCCTCGGGGAAGGGGGAGGGGGACCCCAACCCAAGCCAGTACGGCTGCGCTGCGCTGCGCCGGTTTGGTAGTCGGGCAGACGCCAACATCGATAATCCTCGGCGCGGTTTGACTTCTGACAGCCGCCCTCCTCCTTGCCGTGTGTCGCGCACAGTCTTTGGCCAGGTACGTAGACGGCGCGGCGGCATCCATTGCCAACCATGCGCCTTTTTGCCCCCCTTCTTCTCTTCTTTTGTTCCCTTCCTCCTCCCTTCCTTTCCCTCTCGAGAGGGTGTGAGGTACACCTCTCATGGTTCCCGGGTTTCTCTCGAATTAATCCCGAATTTAGCTCCCGGGACGAGACACAACCTTTTTTGTCTGGGACACGACCGGTGTGAGCCAAAAGGGTGGAATGCTAATTGTCATGACAGCAATATTGGTGATGTTCGGAGAGGGGGGGGTATCATTCCTGGCTGGCCCGCTTCGAAATATCCACACCTGCTCAAATCCATCCTTTTGCTGGTCTTGCCCGCTCGTCATGAATCAGGTCGGCTGCGCGCGAGGTGGATGCCATACTACTAAACTATGTAGAGAAACCAGGCTCGGCTTGGCCAGGCCGGTCAAGGCAGGCAGGCAGCCATTCCGTCCACCCGGGGAGAGAAAAGAGTCGATTGCCTGCATGCACGCGTTCGGGTATGCATGCTGCTCAAACCTGGGGTGGCGGCGGCGGCGGCGGCGGCAGCGGGGGGCGAGATCACGGATCACAGAAGAGACCCTCCCCTGGGATCTCGCCTGTCCCGGCGTCAGGCCTCACGGTGCCCTACGACTACGTACAGGTAGGGAAACCGAGCAGGTGTCGAGAGATGGCTCTTGCGCACCTGGGCCGCAGCAGACAGGCACATGCTAGTTTAGGCAGATCATGTAGCTGTCGGGGATGGGGGTTAAGCGAAAGTGAAGTGGGAACTTCGCCCGCTCGAGCTGAGCTTCGTTTCCCTTGCGTGTCCGTTGCTTGTGAGGGGTGTTGACATGTCAAGCTTGATGCTGAACGAACCTTCAAGTTGGGGGAGAACTTGCAAGCTTGAAACGGCTCGCCCCCCCCCCCTTCGTCGCCTCCTGTGCTCGTCCCTGCGTTCCTGCTTGATATCACATGAGAGAAGAAAAGAAGGAAGGAGGGGGACGGGACGGGAGCCTGGGGACTGAGTTTTCCATGACCTTGCTCTGGAGCATCTTATCTTGCTTACCTGCTGCTGACAACAGAGCCCGGCCGTGAGTAGCACAAATCCTATCTTGAATTGCCTTGCCTTGCCTTGCCTTGCCTATATTGCCAGCCTGGCGAGATTGGCTGTGAATTGACCGGATGGTTGTTTCCACTCCTGGCAGGAATTACGTAGCGGAGGGGGTTTCGTGGCGTTGCTCAGCACTGTCCTAGGTACTGCTGCGCTGCGCTGCGACGCGTTGAAGACTGCGGCACGTGTTGCGCGCAGAATATGCAGGTGTCGGCATGCCGTCGGTTTTCCCTTTCTTATTTCGGGACGTTTGTCCTCTTGTCATTTCTCAGAGTTTACAGCGACCGACATGTTGGAGGTTTGATGTAGTGTAGTGTAGTGCAGTGCAGTGCACAAGCGGCATGGCATGGCATGGCACATCGCCCGGGTCCATCCCTCAACTCCAGCCCTGTCCGGTGAGAGCTAGCCGCGAAACACTGCGGCGGGAAGAAAGGAGGCTCGGAAAGTAGGTTGGTATCTACATAGTAGTATGGTGGGCAGCGGTACAGCGGGCATCGTGCATGAACTCCTGGTACGGCATGGTTAAGATGGGTGTGCTATACATGTGACGGAGCACCGCGCCGCTTGTTGCGCTTTCAAGGATCGGCCTGGGAGGGGCAGCAGGACCGAAAAGCAGGTCAGTCAGGAGGGAAGCTTCGTGAGCAAGGAAGCTTGCATTCCCTGGCATGCAGGCACAAGTGCGCGCGGTGGTCTGAGAGGAGGTGAATATGGCAGACATGGGAGTCCCCGAGTCCGCTGGACGTACCAGACCAGGTCCGGGGCTGGATGAGATGGACCTTTCGTTTGGTGTTTCCCGCCGAAGCTAGGTACGCCTTTCCTCGAGGGACTTTGGATGCAGATACCAAGCTTTTCCTCCATCACCTCTCTGGACCGCCCGCAATGGGAGGTGAAGCTTCCGTGCAACGCGAAGCAAGTAACATCAGCTGTTCCCCCTCCCCCACCCCTTGAAAGTGTACGGAGGTAAGCTTCGGCCGATGGGGGGGGTCGTGATGTGCATGACTGGCGGCGTCTGTGGGCGATGCAACGCCAGACGATGTCGTTGACCGATTGGGTGGCCTTATTCTTCGTTTCACCAGGAGACGTGGATGCGGACAAGACGGTGAAGGGAGCCGAAGTCTGTTTCCTCCGGTGACATACAAAACCCTGGGTGCAGTTGCGTTACGTGGTGGTGTCCGACGGGGGACAGGTATGACCTTCCGTTGAATCGGTCGATGGGGGCGTGAAGTAAGCGCCATGTAGCAAGCAGGACGGTAGCCGCGACAAGAGGATTCGGCAATGGAGGACGAACGGCCCGGGGTCGGGATCGGACATCGCACTCGCATCTGCTGAGCCTGGACCTGAACATGGTCCCTGACAGAGTGTTGCTAAATGGCTACGAGGTAACAACGTGGTGGCAGGAATGGGCGATTAGACCCCTTCTCTCTGAGGTCTGTCCATCTTCACAGCCCCAACTCACACTGACAGTGCCGGTTCCAGTTCCGTGGGCTCGTGTGCTGCTCTTGGAAAGGCAGTACGGTGGCAAGTGGTTACTTGAAGAGGGGGAGGTGGGGGGGGGGGGGGGGGGGGGGGGGGTGTTACTGGTCCGGTGTTTGGGCCTGATGTCGGGACCTGCAGGAGGTTGAGAGGTTGAAGGTGAGGTGAAAGGTCCCCTGAGGTCGAAGCGTTCGGTCTTGCAACAAGAAGGTTCCAAGGGATCTTGACGTGCACATGCATTTTGGGAATCACGGCAGTCAGTTGGGGGAAGGTCGGTGCGCCGGAGTGGTTGCTGCTGCGGCTGTCGCGAAGGCCACCCCTCCCACTCGGTCTGGTACTTTCCAAACATCACTCTTAGCTTCACATTACTCGGCAAGCTTTTCTTCGTCTGTATCTGCCTCCCTGCTTTGCCTTTCACACCTTTGGCAAGGTGAGACGAAGACGCGTAGTGCTCGCCAAGGATGGAGGTCAGAGTTCGGTGAGATATACAACTATTACCAGGTGGATCTCGGTGTATATGTGTGTTCAATGTCATGTGACCGGTCATGTGACCGGTCATGTGACCGGTCATGTGATTGCGCGATGGGTACGTGCCTGGATTGACCATTGATGATGATGCACTGGAGCTCTCTAGCTTGCGGCGCCGCGTGATTCGCGTTTGGCCGACGACAGAGCCGCTCCTTTGTTTGGCTTTGGAGACAACAGAGAAATTTGGGGGGGGAAACATTGGAACTATGACCTTTCAACTTCATACCTGCCATATGGATTCGACCTGCTTCACATCATCAACGCGTATGAAGTCTGCATCGTAGCGCCATCTCAATACCAATGACACACCCCAGCACGAAGAAGGGGAAAAAGAAACAAAACATCGCTGGGGTGCGTCCCGCGACCAACCAAAAATGCCGCCGCCAGAGAAGCCGTCTGTCCCGCCGGCTGCGAAGCCCCGCTTCGGCAACAACTTCGACCCTTACAATTCAAGTGCCACTGGCCACCAGCGTCCAGATAACACCCCGGGCGCGACGACGGGGTGGCGAACCAGCCGCGCCCAGAAGCTCTCGGAGCAGTTCGCCGGCGGCAACTCGGGCGGGGCCCGCATAAGCGACACCTATGGCGCCGGCAGCGAGGACTTTGACGAGAGGCTGAAGATGGTTGTGCCCAAGGACGTCAAGGCGAGAGCAAAGATGAGCGTGGCCGACATGCTCGCCCGACCCGGGCTGATGAGGGGCGGCTCCTCCGTCTCCGAGACAGGGTCCGCGACGCCTGCGACGTCTGCCATGGCTGGAAACTCCAAGAGTGAGGAGGGGATCCTCGAGGCTCGCCGGAAGGGGGACGAGGAGGAGGGGTCGAAGAGGGCCGCCGGCAGGGGCCTGTTCGAGGGTGTCACGGTCTACGTTAACGGGAGCACGCACCCCATCATCTCCGATCACCGACTCAAGCGCGTGCTGGTTGAGAACGGCGGGCGTATGTCCATCCATCTCGGCCGGAGGCAGGTCACGCATGTCATTGTCGGGAGGCCTGCGGGCGTAGGGGCCGGGGCTGGTGGAGGGCTCGCGGGCGGTAAGTTGGACAAGGAGATACGCAAAGTCGGTGGGTGTGCCGTGAAGTATGTCGGCGTCGAGTGGTCAGTTTCCTCCCTTTCTCTTTTTTGTGCCTGGTCCTCGAATGGAGACTTGCTAACACCAAAGGCAGGGTTATGGAGAGTCTAAAGGCGGGCAGCCGACTGCCCGAGGCGCGGTTCGCACCCCTCAAAGTTGCGCGGGAAGGCCAAAGGAGCGTTTATGGCATGTATGGGAAGCACTCCTCTAGGGAGTCTCCTACGGGGTCGGCAAGTTGAGCGGCTTCCTACCTAGAAGAGTCGCGGTATATGCGGGCGTGGGCGACTCTCTTCGGAAGGCATGTCAACGGTCGGCTTCGCATGGCAAGGGTCAGGGCAAGGGTCGGGCGCATAAAGATACCAAGCGTGAACTACAGGCACACGGCGTTTTAGCATACGAGGCATTAGCTAGGAGTTATCGATGTTCAGTGGGCTTCCTCCAATCACCGATAGGCTCTCCTCCGCGAAAAGCAAACTGGTTTCCCGTCGCCCATCCGCCTTGTCAGGAACCTACTGTCGAATGCTCGTAGCACAAATCGCATATACCCTACCCGACCGCCGGAGAGTAGCAAGCCTTCCACCTTGGCTTCGAGGCGGAGAGGTTACACCCCATACGGCCCGTAAGCAAACATAGTACGACGGCGCGACTCGATACGGGTGTCGCGCAATGCTGGACTGTTCGGGCCTTGTTGTTTCCGCCACGGCTGTAGATTGGTGCGTATCGAGGCCCAATACGAAGGTCCTCTCACGGGACTGCTTACGAGGGACCCGGGGCAGGGAGGTGCGACCGAACAGGTCGTGAGGGAGAGGGGAGCAATACGGGTGGGAACTCTCGAGTTGTGATACCGTCCTGCGGGCGCGCGGTTGCTCGTAGTGGGGTTTTTGCGTTGCACCACGATGTTGTCAGCGGCAACCTCCTGGGTGGGAGACACGGTCAGGAGACCTATTCGGGTCCGGTTCTTGTGATATCGTAAGAAAGGCGTTGAAGATCATTAACGGCTCTGGCTTTGGGCGTTGGCCGCGGTCAAACAGGACATATTGAAGCACAGTATTATTCTCTGATCGAGTAGCTGTCGAATAACAATAATGCCCTGTTCATCCTCAGTATCCCCGCGTCCCTGCTTCGAGTCTGTGGCCTACACGTTGTGGCATGACAATGATTTGAGGGCTGAGCTCCCATTCCACGTATATATCGACGGCTTCAAGGACTGCGGGTCGGGCAAGCATTTGTCTTGGTCTGCGCATATCACTGCTAGGTTTTGAATCTCCCCCACTTCAAGTTGAAAAGGAGTCCATGGTCGTCGCAATGGGACATGTGATTATTTGGGCTACATGAGCTTCAGCCTTGTCCCCTATTCCTTCTTACTATGATTTTCGAGACTCTGGCTGGTGCCTCTGTACACACTCCTCTCGCAGTTGACCAATGACGCCCAGAGAGATCGGGCTGTTGGGACGAGGCATATATCGTCCTCAGCTGTCAACTCCTATGCATCACTGTTCCTCACGGGAGTGTCATACTGGGAACCGGTACTATAAAGGTGCAATAGAGATAGCAGATGCCCCAACGAGCCCTCTAGGTTCACCCGCTATTGCCTGTATTCGTCATTCCCAACCCGTTATGGCATCGTGGGTGAAGTATGACCCCTGAATGGGGTTCTGGTCCCCATCGTGCTCCTTGTGCGTGACTGGATTTCTGTAGTATTTCCACGAGATCCCCTGTAGTGAGTTATGTTCGAATGATTTGAGAAGACAACCCTTTTACAACTCTCCTGTACCGAGGCCCTCTCGGACTAAGTCGACTGAAGGACCGTTTTCCCCTTGTTGCTGCTACGTAGTTGGCTGCGTCTTACATATTGCCCCCGTTCTTCACAGATCCGGCTCACACCGTTGTATATCGGACGCTGCTTCATTTTGTACCTTGGTATCTCCAAGTTGTCTGCTCAAATTTGGTGCCCCCCCCCCCCCCCCATATTGCGTACTGAGGGAAGAGACTGAGGTTCCATGTATGTGGTTCTCGCTATTTTACATGTCCATGTGAATGCAACCCACCTACAACCTCGCCCTAGCCTCCGTGCTCTTATGCCCGCTCCCTTTAACCTCCCAATACTCCCTCACCTTGTTTCTCGCGACGTCCACCGCTCCGGCATCCTCGACCGTGCTCGGCACTTGCACCTCCTTGTCAAACTCGCCGTGGACCGCGTTGTCGAGCAACTCCCTCAGCACGCGCCGCAGCGTCTTGCCGCTTCGCGTCTTGGGGATCATGCCCTTGCCCTGGATGAGCCCGCCCAGCGTTGCGATGGCGCCGACCTGCGAGCGGACGAGCGCGTTGATCTCGTCGGCGAGCTTTGCGTCGGGCACCGCCGAAGCCGGGTGCTGGGGCGTCGAGAGCGTGATGAAGGCGAAGGGGAGCTGGCCTTTGAGCGCGTCGGGAATGCCCACCACGCAGGCCTCGGCGACGAGGGGGTGCGACGTTATGGCTTGTTCGAGACCGCCTGTTGTTCGATGTTAGCCTCGGACATTTCAAGAATATGTATAGGAGCGGTCGACTCACCGCTCGACAGCCGGTGGGCGCTGACGTTCAGAACGTCGTCGTTACGGGACATGACATTGACGTAGCCCTCGGCGTCGATGTAGCCTGCGTCGCCCGTGTCCAGCCACTTGCCGTCAAAGCGCTTCAGATATCCCTTGTAGAACCGCTCTTCGTCCTGCCACAAAGTCCTAAACGCCGTCGGCGCCAGGGGCAGCCCGAGTACAATGTTGCCCATCGTACCCCTGGGGACCTCCTTGCCGTCGTCGTCCACGATCCGGACATCGAACCCAGGCATCGCTTTGCCGGCGCTGCCCGGCTTGATCTTGGGAGGGGCGTGGTTGCGAACATGTGTTCTTCGATCTATGGCAGCGTGCGGTACCAGGGCCCTCCCCGTAATGGGCGAGCCAGCTTCCGTCGACCACCAGTTGTCTACCACCTGGGCGTCGGCCGCGCCATAGGTGTCGAGGAGTTCCTGGTACATGGTGATGATTGCCGGTTCGGAACGCTCTCCTGCGAGGAAAAGCCCTTTGAGTGTTTTGAGGCCACCCCGTTCCCCCACTTGCCTAAGAAACTTGTTCTCGGGATCGTCTCGCTTGATGGCCCTCAGGGCTGTGGGCGCCGTGAACATGGTGTTGACCTTGTACTCCTCTACGATACGCCAGAAGGCAGAGGCGTCTGGTGTCCCTACCGGCTTGCCTTCGTAGAGGACTGTGGCGGCGCCCGTTAGCAAGGGGGCATATGCAATATAGCTGTGCCCGACAACCTATATCAGTGTCAGAAGTAGCACATGCGAACAGACGGCCTGCGGTAACGTACCCAGCCGATATCTGATGCTGTAAAAGACACGCACCCCGGGCCGTGAATGTTGAAGAGATAACTGATGGAAAGATACAGCCCTACGGCGTGCCCAGCAGCGTCCCTCAACACCCCCTTCGGCGACCCCGTCGTCCCTGACGTGTGGATGATGTAGATCGGGTCCGTCGACTCGACTGGCACGCACTCGGCCCTGACGCCCCTCGCACGACAGCTCTTGACGATGCTCTGCCAGTTCCTCTCGCCATCGTTCCTCCGGACGGGGTGCCACCGCACCTGCTCACGCTGCCACACAACGACCTTGTCGGGCTTGTGAGTGGAGATCCGGCACGCCTCTTCGACGAGGGGCTTGTAGCTCACGGGCGGCTTGTTGCCGTCGATGCCGCACGAGGCCGTCAGGATGGCCACGGGCTGGGAGGCCTCTATACGCTGCGCGAGGGCGTTGGGGGCGAAGCCACCAAAGACCACAGCATGGATGGCGCCCAGGCGGTTGACGGCGAGGATGCCGATCAGCGCCGCGGGAATCATGGGCACTGAATACTGTGTGAGCTCATTCCGATGCGCATCTCTTTTTGGTCCGCGGGAAGGTGATGAGACTTACTGTAAAGCAGGACGACATCGCCCTTCTTTACTCCCTCCTCCCTCAGGGCCCCGGCAAACACCTCAACCTCGTCAAGCAGCTGCTTGTACGTGATGGTCTGCTTCGTGTTGGTGACGGGGCTGTCGTAGAATATGGCCGGGGCGTCGCCTCTGCCGTCATGGACGTGGCGGTCGACGCAGTTGAAGCATGTCGAGATCTCGCCGCCCGGGAACCATTCCCAGGTGTCGTGGGTGACGCCGCCCTTGAGCGTCTTCTTGGCGACCTTTATTGTGGACGAGGGCTTCCTGTGCCAGTGCAGGTGCTCGGCCTGGCGAGCCCAGAATCCCTCGGGGTCCTCGAGAGAACGACGCAGAACCTCGTCCTGAGGGTGCAGGTTGTCCATTGCGGAATGCGGTGTACGTATGCCTTGGTTGAGGAGTTGACAGACGGCGGGGGATGAGAGTCTGCGCAAAACAATGAGTTTGCAATCAATGACGGCAACGAGACACGCTATAGATTTCACAAGGTCACACTGCTACGAGGTCCTTGGCGAAGTAAATACGCCGAGCCCGGCTTTCTTGAGTAATCGGGCGGCTGGAAGCCTGTAGGTTGAGCTACAAGGCGTGTCTATCGGTGTAGCTGCTGACGTGCTCCTTCCGGCCTGTTGGGGGCGGTCCTGGGGATGAGGAGGCAGCCAAGCTTCCCCGCATTCCGTTGACCCGGGGTAAGGGGACTGATCGTTGTTGCCGACCACCCCCGCCGCCGCTAGCCGAGCTTGACTTCTTCTATCCGGGGACCCCGTGGGGATGGACGGATCTGAAGGCGCTCGCTGTTCACTTGGTTTTACGACCTCAGAAGGGCTAGTTTGATACGCGAACACTTCCCAGGGTTGATTGAATCCAGTGTTTGGATTTCCCACCATAAAGCATCGGGCACTCCCAAAAGTCAAATCGGATTCCATACACCCTCGAATATCAACGTGCCCGCCCTTCGACCGACCCAGCCATACGGTGTAGTGTCGAGGAAGGGATCTACGGGGTGTCGGTCGGCGTTGCTTCAATCTGCTATGTAAGCTACACCTCCACGATCGCGATCCCCACCAAGGCCCCTCCCCCCCGCAAGACGACCCATTCCTCCCGCAGGTCTCTTTCCGATGGTGCTTCAACGAGGCAGGACTTGATGGCATCGCTGGCCCCGAAGAACCACCTTGAACGAGACAAGTGTTTTGGGGCATGGCTGTGACGGATTGCTCCAAGACATTCGAGTTTGTGTTTTGTGTTTCATCAATCAGTAAGGCAAGGACGGAAGCCCGGATAACGTATTTTGCCACCGCCCTACTCGGCAATGACGAAATCCCGACAGTCGTCCAAGAGTATTGCGTAAAGCTACCGACGGCAATGTCCTCTTCGAACGCTGCGGTGAAATCGGTCCCTCTTTTCCTAATAGTGTTGCGTTGAGAACCGAGCGGACACCTCGCGAATACCTATCTCACAGTCCCTGGTCTACTCCTTGCCTGGCGGATTGCGCTGCAAGACAGGCGCAAGGAAGGGAAGATAAAGGGCCGGAAGATCAACAAGAGACACGGATCTGCGCAAGGACTGGCCAAGGGGAACCAGGTTCTCCGGCCATATCAAACGCAGTGTCCGGCTCCGTCAACGGCCGACAAGGCGCTGCTTTTCTTACGCAGGGCAAAGGTCTGTGTTCAGTCGTCGTCCGGAAACCGCTCAAGACACGCGGAGCGAGACCCCCTCCAATGCTGGGCAGATTGCTATGCATGTGTGCCCGGGGAAGACCCCAGCACACGCATCCATCTGACAACTCTCTCCCGACACATTTGTGGAATTCCAATCAACGGCGATCGACGTGGCGAAGCACAGAGGAGCTGCTAATCTCGCTTGGGTCCATCTCGCATCCCGGGACTTGCTGTGGGGTCTTGCTGCTTCGTCGACTCGCTTATGTGCATATCGCGGTGAGAGCGAGGGTGGGCGTGGATATCGAAATGCTGCTTGGAAGGGAAACCCTTCCTTGGTCTTCAGATTGTTCCACATTCTTCAGAGTGAAGAATAGATGAACAGGTCTGCCGTGTGTCAGACTACCGGGCGTTATTTATTTATTTGAATCGTATCTCGCCTTCTTTTCCTTGTCCACATTCCATGTGTTGACAAGAACAATACAATGCATTACAATGCATTGCTCAGCTGCATTGTCAGTCCGGCGAGGCACCTAGAGGATGAAGAAACCGGTCCTGTGGGTGTGGCCCACCCAGCCATCCAACACCGCCCATTCCAGTTCGTTCCAGGTACCTTACCTAACCTGACGCACACCGGTCGAGCGGCTGCAGCGCACACCCCCTCCCACCTTCCCCCAAGCGCTGCAAGACGCAGGTACAGCGCATGAGCGACGCTGAATGGAACCAAGTAAAGGAGGCTGGTAAGCATTGGACAGTTCCCCTGGAAAATTGGACACCGCCGCTACCCTCCAACGGCACTTCCCCCTTTCCTTTGAGGAACCAACCAGTAAACAAAACAACCTTAATCGGAGGGATGTAACGGCGTATATGCTCATCCGCATGCCCCAACCTACCTAAATCCCTAGAATGGGCGTCCGCAGCTGAAAGATGCTGGCTGACAAGACCGAGACAGCTGTAGGTTTCGGGGTCGCACACCACCACATGCACACCATCATACCTTCTCAGCTGGGTACGACATGCATCCGTCCAGAGGTAAGGGAACTCATTGGCATGACGCGTCTGCCGCTCCTCCGAGAACCCCCAAGAAGCATCCAAGACATGTTCCAAGAACGCGCTCGTACGCACCCGAGGAATGCGGCACGGCAGCGGCGCAAGAAAAGCCGGACTGTGCCCCCCTCCCCAAGAACACATCTAACGATACGGGCTCCCTGAGAATGGCCGTCCAGCGCAAGCGAGATGAAGCCACAAGGCGATCCCCCCCTCTCTATCCGTAATCACCGTGTCCGCAAACAACGTCGGGCTCCATCTTGCAGCCCTGCGCGCTCGGGGCCAGACCAAACCCATCCCTCTGGTCCTGGCAACTATTTTGGTGCGCATATTGGCAGTCAAAGTGGGCGAGCGACACGTCAACGGACCCGCGAGGACCTTGAGCGGGAGCGGGAGTGAGAGTGAGACAGAGAGTACGGCACTCGCGTTGAGTAACGTAGATAGCGTCCTTCCTAAAACGGCCCGTCGTAAGATCTCGCGCGCTGGGTATGCCTCGGGGTCCTCGGCGTTTGGGGGAAACGGGAGCATTAGGCGATCTTTTGAGCCCGAGCAAGCCTAAATCGAGACACATTGTTTCTCCCATAGCTCTAGCCGGAGGGAGAAGCTTTGGCGAGGAGCCTTGACAGGCGTTTCCTCGAAGCCAATGGCGGCGAACCGTGGGACGGCCTGCCCATGTGGGCCCACTCAAGGAGGCCGCGGACAACATCGCGAGACTTGTGTGTCTGCCGACTAGAGCAGAGCCGACCTCACAGCCGAGTGATCACTCGGCTGGGCGACGAGAGGAGCGTTCGTGACCTAAACATCAACGCCGTATTTATTGCTGGGCCAAACTGGTATCTAGGATATGTTTCCGGATTCAAACATCTCTGCGGGAAAGGGCGTTGACGGTGGACAGAGATACTATTAAACATCTAGCAGATTTTCGTTGTTTGAAAAAGCCTGATTTTCCTATGACCCCACCCCGCAACGGCACAGGTGACAGCCATGAACACATCATACACCAAAGGCGATAGACAAATACTATGCGGCGGCGGCAGCCGAAATGCGGATGGACATGATGCAAAGGAGCACGCTTCTTTCGGGAGAAGAACATAAATGGATTTGGAACTTGTCAACAGGTGATCTGCCGCGAGGGCGAAAACGAGACAACAGAGCGACCCATCGTGATCGCATTATATTCCCATAAGCCTCCTGAAAGAAAGAAAAAAAAAAGTTGGTATATACCGCGCACACACACACGGAAACAATCCTCATGGCGCGATCGACGGAATACCGGAGCCAAGAACCGTTTGTGGGGGGGTTTCGTAAAGCAAGTACAAGAAGTTACAGTATTGACAGGGTTTTGTGGAGGCTGCTTTGGCTTGGCCGTGCCACCTCACGGAGATAGGGCGACACTCCATGGTACCGAGCAGGCAAGAAAATGTACCGGGTATTCTTCCGTGGGCGCGTCGCTTCGCTCCGTCCTTTATGGTAGTCCTCCTGAGCTCCCTTTCCGAGAGACTCCTCCCCCGAAACTCCCGTCCGTAACAAAAGTCATCCCACCTGGGATGGTTGGATGCTTCACAACCGCGCTCCAGTCGTAAGGTGTCGTTGGCTCCCACGGATCCAGACATGATCGTACGTCAAAGACCGTAGGGGGAGACGTGGATGGCGAGACGCGAAGGTGATTGATTTAGAGGACGAAGGCAGCGAAACCGAGGACACCAGCCAGGCCAGCGCCGGAGAGGGCGGCGGCCTTGCCGGCACCGGCGGTAGGGACCGTGGGGGGCTTGGTGGGGGTCATGGCACCGGTGGCGGGGATGGTGGGCTTGCTGATGACGGGGGTGGCGATGGGAACGGTGCCGTTCTTGGTGGGAGCAGCGCTGTTGAGACGGTTAGCTACTGCTCTTTAGCCTGCAGAGATGATGGACAAGACGAACCAGTTCTCGCACTTGACCACGGAGGTGGTGATGACGGGCTTGGTGACAGTGCAGGGGCAGTCAGTGATGGTCAGGGTGGTGGCCTAGAGAAGAAGTTGGTTAGCGGACTGTCCAACCGGTAGGGTGGTTTGTAAAGACGGTCGTTTGGAGGCGTGTCCGGGTATCGGGGAGCCGCGAGCACCGTTGGTTGCTCCGGGAGCTCTCTTTCCCAGGAACTCGCTCAAGGCCCTTCCGTCCGTCTTCCGGGATCGACATACCTCAGTGATGGTGTAGGTCTTGTCACCGTGGGTGATGACAGTGGCAGCAGGGCAGTAGGTGGTGTAGGAAGAGACGACCTCAGTGACGTAGGTGACGTTCTTGTGGGCCATGGCGCCAGCGGCGGCGAGGACGAGGGCGGCAGCGGAGAACTTCATTTTGACGGGATTTGTTTGTTTGTTTGGTTTTGGAGGGAAGGGGTTATTGGTATTAAGACTCGGAAGAGTGGTAGTTGCGAGTTGATGATTAGTTTGCGTAGGGTTAACGAATGAAAGCGACTAAAAAGTCTGGGTCGGTAGTGAATGAGTGAGTGTGGGTGAGGAAAGAAAGGGAAACACGAGACGGAACGGCCTGGAGGAAATGCATTTATATACAGAGATGGACGCAACACGAACATAGGGGAGACTAGGGGCGGTGGTCTCTACACTACCATAGTATGCCATACTACCACACCACCTTTTAGTGTACATAGTAGTATGTCGTGGGTATGGTAGGGGGTGGGCGTGCAACCTTGCCTTGTGGTCGGGGCAATGAGATGGGATGAGATGGGATGGGGTGGCAGGCATGGATGGATGGGACGGTTCAGGGACGGCACCTTTGCCCGGCCATGCTGGGTGGAGCATCACATCGCACCTCCTGGGTCTGGAGATGAGAAGAGGAGCTGGACTGGGAGGTGGAGGGGAGCACACGCCGCCATTCCCCTGTGGCCCTGGTCCCATACTAAGATGGGCACTATCCATGGCTGGACAGGGGGCGCCCCGATTTTCCTGTTCCCTTTTGCCTTTCACGAACCGTCTTATTTTACTTTGGACCATTCAGCAGCAAGGCGTCCGAGCGAGGTTGGCTGCTCGGGGGGTGGGAGTGAACACGAAAGGAAAGGCCAAAAAGGGGGTGGACCACGTCTTCTTCTCGGCTACTCTTCGCTAGTGGCTTTGGCAGTTGAGAATTGGCTTGGGATAGGACTGGGCAAATTCGGTCGCTGATTGGCACCCCCTGGGCTGCGCGAGCGAGTAGCAGACAGGATCGAGGTGTGTTGTCTGGATGCGTGGTTGTGCAGAGAGAGTGTGAGAAAAGCAAAAGAGAAGTCAGATGGATAGGCTGGCTGGCTGACTTCAAAGCTGTGCTAGGTACGTACCGATAAAGTAGGTGGGTACGTATCTCAATCGAGATGACCGACCAACCAAGTTAGGGTGGATACGGACGGACTCAGGGGTGTGTGCGTCTGTGGAAGGCTAGAAGCGTGTTTGCAGTAGGGGAGCATATGCACCCAAAGGGGAGAGTCAACCATTCAACCGTCCGCCCCCACTTGAAGCACGATGGACCACCCATTCAGAGCTGCACGTTGCTGGGTGTGTACTATGTAGAGCCCTCGGAAGTGACTGACCAGCAAGCGCCTGCTTTGCCTGATCGCTCGTCGATCGCCTGCGCTTCGTTTTCCGTCCGCCATTCGAAAACACCCTTTCTGCCAGCTCCCTGCGTCGTATCCGGCTCAAGTTTCCAGCTGGCTGCGAACCGTTGAATCCCACGCAATCTGCAAGGAGTTCGGACGACGGAGATGAGATGACTCGAGTCCACCCCCAAGAAACGGACGCCAGGTTGGCTTGAGTAATTTCAGTGGGCCGCCCATACCCGACAGCGGTCCAGCAGAAGGACTGCCAATGCGTGTACACGTATGCAACGCTTCTTCTGGCATACTGGACGGTCCCATGTCACACTGTCTATCCGTACTTGCTTGCTTGCTTCAAGACGGGGGTTTGTTTTCTTGACGTACAGCTGTGATCCGAGATTCCAGACCGCTCTCTGTTGACGCCTCGGTCGTTCGCATCTTTGATTCGACTGCAAGCCGCTCTACCGGGGGCGTGTCCTGCTTTTCGTGGCAGGCGACCGATGGACACGCGCCAGACACTCCGAGAGATGTGCCATCGTCAATGTGACTGCAGCCGCCTACGCTCGTCGACTTCTTCTTTTTTGGCCGCCATCGCCGCCTTTGGTGCTGACGGGCTGACGGCTGACTGGCCTGCGTCATGGACGGCGTGCAAATCAGGAACCAAACTAGACACTAATGCAGGTACCATGCAGCGGTGTCGGCGGTCAATCCTGCGTTGAAGGCGGAGATGGGCTGGAGAGCTGCGTGCTATTCCGAACCCGCGGGCTTACCTGAAGGTACAAAAAAAAAAAAAGAACAAAGAGCCCGGGACCCTGGGTATCCAGTAACAGGTCTCTACTGCGTAGAGAGCACCTCGTGGCGGCTGGAACGCCCTTATCGAAAGCCATGGCTTGCGTCTTGGTCCCGATCTGGATAGAGGGGTCGAGACTGCCGCGAACCAAACTGACGCCGGTGGTCAGGGGCGCGACTCGGTTGGCCAGGTTCCTGCGGCGGCAGTGGTAAGCCATCACCGCCACGGGCTTTGCCCGTTCGCGTGGTGTGAAACCCGCCCACGAGACTATAGGGCTTTGGGCCATGCTACGTCCGTTGGGGAATAGGGCTGTTGCCCGTGGTTCCCTTCCTCCTCCGCTACCAGATCATGCTGTGCCATGCCCTGCACGGAGACAGATTGAAAGGCGGGCTCATTGCCGTTGCGGAACAGCTGCAGTCGTCTTGTCCTTGGATGCTGCGAGAAGAAGGGAAAATGGAGGCGGAGCTTGAGTAACAATGGAAGGCTCCACTAGAGCGGCGACAGGGTACGGATAATCTCGAGGGAAATTGGCCACACGACGGAGGCCCTGGCGGAGAAGTTACGCGGCCGCTCTTGGCCGGTCACAGGCAACGACGCGGTCGAGTCAGGGCCAGGTGCTGCTTGCCTTCCCGATAACGTGCGTGCCTACCTATCTTCCCCTCTGTCTGCCAATTTCCCGACTTCCCATACAGATATTGGTTCCCGCATTTCCAGTCAGACCTTCGTGTCCCGTTCCTATCGAGTCAATGACGTTGCGTCCACTGCCCGCCAGACGCACCGGCAAAGGATACCAGGCGAACCCGTTCCAGGTGAAGGCTCCGTATTGGACGGACATTGTTCGTCCGAGAACCATGCGGTTAGATGCAAACAACGGGCGATGGTCAGAGGGCCAAACATTGGACGGACGGCCTCGGATCCCTAAATCAAGTAGAAACATCAGGTCTGAGGTTTCTAACCTCCCACCCTAGCCAACGGAGCAGGGCCCCGTCGGCCACAAGGTTACTCCAGTTTTTTTTTTGGCTTCCTTTTTTGCACATGCCAGAGTTTCATCGACGCAGGGAAGTGGTTGAACGGTGCCCCGAAACCTTCGGGGCCCCGGCACCCTCCGTCGTCGCGGCTTCAGACTTCCCTGTCATCGATGACAACTCGACGACAGCCCGCTGAGTCCTAATTCTATTCTAGAGCTCATGCACATAATATCCTGCCGTTAGAGCCAACGCCCTTGCGTGCAGCGGAGACGAAAGGCGGAGAACACGATACGTTTATCGCCCGGAGCAAATCAACGTTGATCTTCGGGCGTTGTCTGCCCCGGTATCGAGATCCGGTACCACATTGTAAACTGGCAAAACAGCGGGCAGCCTATTCACGGGCCCCGAACGGCGTGGACATTCAAACTTCAACAAAAAGCGTACCGCGTACAACCTTCTGCTCTGTGCAATCCGTACCCGCCGTATGCTCCTTAGTTTCCGCCTTCTCCTTTTACGGCAGTGGTCGTTTATGTGCGGCCTCCTCACACCCGCTTCCCATCTACCACGTCCTGGCACTAAGGCAAATGGCCCGAGAAAAGCTTTTGACATCCCATAGCCTTACAGCCATCACGTCATCGACCGCAGCATCCGGCACAGCCACGAGGACAAGACACGACTAAGACGCTGACCATTGGCGATAGCTTGGCTGGGAGCTCAGTTGAAATCTTGGAACCGATATCCGATTCGGCCGGCTGTCTGGGGTTCTCGGTAGGCGACTAGCTCACTCATAGCACTCGACCGGAGCCTGAAGCTCCCTCGATGCACAGAAACGAATTCGGTTCGTCTGGATGTACAAGCCTGGAGGCGCTAGTGACCAGAAATGGCAACTTTCAATGTCGACGGCCCAGAACGCCGCAGCGGGTCACTTGCCCTTGTGGCCAGTGCGACGACGATTTTGGAAATGGCTTGGCCAGTCCAGGGTGTTGCACCGCACCACTTGGCCATCATCCAATTTCCACATAAACACAGACCTTTGGACATTGCAGTTGGGACTGATGGCCAATCGTCACACTTCCACCCCTCCTCCTCATCCTTCTTCTCTGCCTCCTCCGTCAGCTTACTTTTGGTCTAGAACGACGTGAGGTCGGGTTGTACCTGCAGCTTCCTTCCACTTTGGGGTTTTTCGATGTCAAAAGAAGGCGCGAATGGGCCCGCAGCCTTCTCTTTATAGTGTTTTGACTTTGGCGTTTTGACGTAATTTGTTTCTATGTTCTTTTCACGGCCAATTTCGTGTCCACCCCAGCCGAGGTTGCCTTCGTCACTTTGGCTGTGGCAGCCCGAGGCTTTCTTACCCGACAGCCCAGTTTGTGGGTGTTTGGTTTCGCCAGCACATAGTTCTGCTCAGGGAGTATGTGAGGACTATGCTGGCACTGATTGGCAAGAAGTATCTCGAAGAGCAGGGCACTTCAAAACAGGCCAATAACCAGCGTCTCATTGCGTCGCCGTGACACAGCCACACGGGTCAGCTCCTACATCTGATTCCGAGAAGCCATCGGCTTCAATATGATCAGTGTCCTACCCGTATTGTAATCCATGAATCTCACGCCTGTGTACGCAGGTGGCTTGAGGTTTGAGCTCAAAGACTTCTGCAACGAGAGCAGACGTCAGCGTGAGTCAACCCGAGTCGGCTTGCTGTGCCACCACTCCTTTCCCTCACTCCACAGTCCTTCTGATACTAGGTACTGAAAAGAGAAAGATAAGGGAGGCATCTCCGAAAAGTGAACCACGACAGGGGCTCGAGCCCATTGTGCCTTGTCCCGGCCGGAGTGATTACTTGGAGACACTCCATACTGTGTCGGAGATGGTGGATGCCAAACTATAGTTTGAACCCCAGTCAATGTCAATCACGGGACTGGTAGCGATTAAGAACGGTCGGTAGATCAGAGGGGCGGTTGCGATATGGACAGACACGGCACGGGAATATCGGCATCTGTCACGGAGGGGTACGGCGGTGCCCGGAGTGGATTAGTCAGTGGATCTGGGTGCACGTCATTGAGGGGAACCACGCGGGAGCCTCGGTGAGATGACAGCGACTTGACGACGGGCCAAGTCTCATAATTCCTCCCAAAAACCCCATACCGACTATACGTTCTTGGGACTCGAAAACTCCCCAATCTCGAGAAAATGGCATCCAATATGAGAGCAATCGGTATGTCGCAGCTGCATCGTGGACACGACCGCCAATGGCTGACAAATACAACAGACATTAAGGACGGCAAGGGGCCCAAGGAGAATCTCTTCATCAACGATGAGACGCCCAAGCCTACAGCGGGCAGCGGCGAGGCTTTGGTGAAGATCAAGGCCTTTGGCATCAACCGCA
The DNA here is from genome assembly GCA_034509685.1 of Colletotrichum cereale. Classification (NCBI taxonomy): domain Eukaryota; kingdom Fungi; phylum Ascomycota; class Sordariomycetes; order Glomerellales; family Glomerellaceae; genus Colletotrichum; species Colletotrichum cereale. Next base: position 55,702 of record JASUDE010000093.1, on the reverse strand, counting down.
TGGACCAGATCCAACGCCTTGGCATGTACCCGCTCCCGCCCCAGGCGCCCAAGACCCTGGGAGTCGAGTTCAGCGGGACGATCGAGTCCTTCGGCGACGGTGAGCACGGGGACTTCAAGGTCGGCGACGAGGTCTTCGGCCTCGCGTACGGCGGCGCCTACGCCGAGTTCATCGCCGTCAACACCAAGATGCTGCTGTACAAGCCGGACTTTCTGTCGTGGGAGCAGGCTGCCGGCATCCCGGAGGTGGGCATCGCCTTTCCCATCTTTTTTCTTCCTTCATTATCTATTTACCTCCTGCATCTTTCGTAGAGAGCTTGATGGCTGACGGGACAAAACAGACCTGGATCACGGCGACGCAGGCACTCTTCCTCGTGGGCGAGTTCTCCAAGGGCAAGTCCGTCCTCTGGCACGCCGGCGCCTCGGGCGTCTCCATCGCGGGCATCCAACTATCCAAAGACGCCGGCGCGTCCGCCGTCTACGCAACGGCCGGGTCCAAGGAGAAGTGCGACTTCGTCGTCGGCGACATCGGCGCCACCGCGGCCTTCAACTACAAGGAGGAGGACTGGGCCGAGAAGATCGAGGAGGCGACGGGCGGCAAGGGCGTCGACGTCATCATCGACTTCGTCGGCGGCAGCTACTTCCAGAAGAACCTCGACGTCGCGGCGCGGGACGCGCGGGTCGTGCTGCTCGGCCTGCTGGGCGGGCCCAACATCGAGGGGGCCAACATCGGTCCGCTGTTGTACAAGAGGATCAGGCTCGAGGGCAGCACGTTGCGGAGCAGGAATGTCGACTATCAGGGCAAGCTGAGGGATCGGCTGGAGGAGTACGTGCCGCACTTCAAGACGGGCAAGCTCAAGGTTGTCATTGATACGGTGCTGCCTTGGGAAAAGATCCAAGACGCCCATGGACTATTGGAGGCGAACAAGAACTCGGGCAAGATTATTTGTACTATCTCCTAGAGGATTGGGAGGCCAGCTGCCTAATTTAATCCGTCATGCTTGATCAGACTGATAAATTGAATATACTTAGGATGCCGAGAGGCTTTGTTGAGTGTCGCATTCTTATGCGAAGCGTACTTTGCCAGGCGCTGCTTCTATCGCATCTTGCCGGGCAACACCCCCCTGCCTAAACGAGACTTCCAGCCCGGGCTCCGAGGAACCTCGAGAACCCAACAAAAAATTCCCTCCCCCGTCTTCCGCATCGCGATGACGCTGTCGGCGGCTGAACTGGGCAATCCCGTTTGAAATACGGTCACATCGAAATTGTAGATGACGAAAATTCCAAGAAACTTGGACTCTCGGGGGGCGACTAACGCTCAGGGATTCCTCTAGGTTTCTGCGGACTGGGTGCCTATTTGCAGGTTGGTCCGATTTCAGCAGCCTGCTTGCGACCGAGAGAGACATTCCTGGAATAAGCCCTGGTTCTCCCACAGGCCAGCCGTCCTTCGGATGCCCTCGTCATGCATCTTCATTCCCCAACGTGTCCCTGTCGAGTGTCCATATGCCGACGAGATCGCAGATTGCCGAGGAGTTTGTCCGAGGCAGCCTTATAGACCGGATTCGACAATAAAGAGATGGGGTGGCGGCGCCAGGGTCGAACCCGCCAGTTCGAGTACGATCAACGCCGTCTTGGACGTGCCGCCTCCGCAGCTCAGATTAACGGCAAAGAGAACGGCGGGACGTACCGGAGTTCCGGGTATACTCGTTCCGGGGGTACTCGTTTCGCTGTGTGCTCCTGTATTAAACTAAATGTGACGACTTGGCTTAGAAACTTTCACCGTGCCACCAGGCATCCTTCCCATGCATCCTTGTTTTGGAATTTTCCCCAGCCTGTGGGCGCTCATGGTCGCGTGTGGTCGTGACCATTATTGTAGCCTCAGAATACTGACTCTCAAGGGTTTTGTCCTGGGAGTGACATGTCTGTCAAGGCTCGCCGCCGCCGCCGGCGACCCGTTGGAGAAGGCTCCTCCATGTTCAGTGAGTATCCGTTCAACTGCATCCCCCCTGGAAGCCGTTGCTTCGTGGTGACATGTTATCTTGCTAATGGAGAATACAGGCAGTGTGTTTGAGTGAGGCACGGAGCCAGCCCACCTACTCTAGCCAAACACAAGCACAGCTCTGTGTCAATGGAGGCTCCAACGACCTTGTCAGGAACTGCGTGTAGCAAGAATGTAGTGAAGGCGCTCGATGCCTGTTGCATTCGTCAACGTCATAAGTAAAGCGTGCAGAGTACCTATGGCAGACAACCGCAGCGAGGCGCGTGCGACCAGCCTCGCCATGTTCGTGCTCGCAGCTCTCTTCTTCGCATGCCGGGTCGTGTTCAAGGCTATGGGGCTCGCGAGATGGGGTACCGACAACAGCTTGGCCATCATCGCGTTTGTAAGTCTGCTGAACCATTCTGACCGGATTTTGACGCGCGAAGACAGCAGGTCAGTGACTGATTTCGTCCAGGTCGCCTTGACCGCATTCGTAGTTGGTGTTCAGCGCAGTGAGTAACGACGATGAACCCGCATGGCAGGGAATAGAAGGCTGATGTCTTGTGATAGTGATTCCTCACGGCCTTGGGCTGGACATATGGATCCTGCATGACTATCAGATCACAACCTTCCTCAAGGTCAGTGCCAAGTTGCAGGTCCGCCGCAGGAACGACGACTGAGATTACCTAGTACCTCTTGATCGTCCAAACCCTCTACGTCTTCACACTTTCAATCATCAAAGCCTCCATCAAAGCCTTCTTCCTCCGCATCTTTCCCGACAGCAATCTCAGGGTCCTTGTTTGGTTGAACCTGTCGTACAACCTCCTCGTAGGCGTTTTTTTCCTCGTACTCGGCTTCATCCAGAGGCAGCCAACCTGGCTCATCTGGGATGGCTGGCGCGACAAGGCGCTCCGCGGCATCGTCGTCAACCTCAACAAGATGGGCATGCTGCACGGTAGCATTGATATCGCACTAGACGTTTGGATGCTCCTCCTCCCCTTGACACAACTTCACAAACTGAACCTTAGGATGAAGAAGAAGCTCGGCGTGATTGCCATGTTTGGCATCGGTATATCGTAAGTGTTTCCGCCCCGCGAGTGGAAGCTTGTGCGGCGAGAGAGACTTAGACCGTGATAGCCTCGCGTTCGTTAGCATTGTTCGGTTACGCAGCATGATGTGCTTTGCAACGTCAATGAACGCGACCGGTAGGTGCGATTCGGCCTTGTAAGTTTGCGGAACCCTTGACTGATCCCCTGCAGCCGATGCCTGCGGGACAACCATTTGGTCAACCATTGAACTTGACACGGGAATCGTGGTGGCATGCATGCCCAACGCGCGGCACCTTTTGTGCGACACCGCGCGACGATGGAGAACCGCCTCGAACAAGCCACAGAGTAGAGGCTTCCGATCTTCACGAATGCTTCTAGAGCGGTCGCTCGAAATTCACGTTACGCTCGACTATCTAGTCGCGACTTCGGCGCTGGATGATTCAAGTGAACACAAATCTGTGACGGCACTTACATCCGATGGCAAGAACTTGGATTCTATAGGCAATAGGGAGATGCGTGCGCCACAGTTGAATGGAATTGCAAACATATTATTGGATACTGAAAGTCAGTAGTGCGAAGACATGGTGGTAGGCGTGGAAGAGGAGGTTTGTAGCAGTGATATAATACCCCTTGAACTGTAGAAGAGGTCTGTCCATGAAACTGGGATAATCATAGGTCGCGATTTGGACCTCCATGCCAGAAGCAAAGGCTGTTGACAACAAATGCGCAAATATCCTCTCACCACTGTCCTAGTGCTCCTTGATCCATTTCAGCATTTGCTCGTATGCGGTGCTCTGAGCATCCTTGATGGACCCATCCTGATATTCACCAACAACCGCGAAGCCTGGGGAATAATTAGCAAATCGACAAAACAAAATTGATCTGAAAAACACAGTCTTACCGTGCGGCACGCCAGGGTAGACATGGACCTCGTGTTCCAGGTTCGCCTTGGACATGACGTCCTCGCCATATGTTCTGACCTCCTCAGGGAAGAGGGGGTCGTTCTCAACACAGACGAGAGATATGGGCACCTTGACGCCGGTGAAGTCGTCTGGAATAACAGAGGCACCGTGTGCTATGGCGCCGACCTTGATGAAAGGACCAGTTTTGACTTTCCCATCTTCGGCATCGGCAGGCTCCTGGCCTCCGGTCGCAACCTTCTTGTCAGAGCCCAGATGCAGAATGTAACGTCCTCCGATGCAGTAGCCGACAGCATAGATGCCGTCTCCGTTTTTCACCGCATCGCCAAACTTCTCCTTGGCTCCCTCGATAACTTTGTATAGGATCGGCAGAACTTTCTCTTCGGTGTGTCGCGCCAACCACATGTCGATTTGGAAGCTTTTCGCCGTCTCGACGATTTTCATCTTGAAGGTGTCCAGGAACGATCCGGTATCCTCGCTGCTATCGATCGTGGAAGAATTAGGTGCGGCATCGCCGTTGAAGAGGTCGGGCATGACCACTACGAAGCCCTCGCCAGCGAACTTGTCGGCCTGAAGCTGGTTGTTTACTGACTTCAGACCTGTGCCTCCTGTCAACAGGAGCAGAAGCCTTGCCGGCGCATGAGGGTAGTCGGCGGGTTTCGAGATATATGTCTGCGCAAGATCAATATGTGTCTCAGGCCCTGGTAGTTGCTAGAGAAGACAAGCATAAGAGTCCTACTTACTTCGACGTCGTTGATCTTGATGATCTCGCCAGTAGAGGACTGACCGGCCGCTGGTGCAAGTTAGTACCGCGCAAACTGTCGGTGACTTCCCGAGAGCACTCACGAGCTGGTCGGTCCGACACGCAATGTTCGCTGTGCTCTCCAGCACCTCCCGTGGTCGTAGTAGGGCTGGTCGATTGGGCCGGCGTGTCGGCGGCGGAGGTGTTCTCGGTTACGGGTTCGGTGACGTTTTCAGCGGCATCGCTCTCGGGAGCTTTGGTTGCAACGTCGAGCTGGGTCATCTTGGTGGGTGGGGTAAGGGTATCTGTGCAGAGAGAACTATGATGCAGGGTAAGGAGCTGCGGGAGATGGGAAACTTGGGAACAGTTGCAAGACGCGGCAGTGATGTTGAGGGTGAACCGAGGAATGCAATAGGCGCTGTCAACCTAGCTACTTGTCTGTCTCCCTTGGTGTGGTTTTTGGATCTGGCCTGTCTTGAGTACGTGTGCTGCAGTACATGGAACTCTGTCAGGGATGACGTCTCAGCTTGATGCTTGTAGCTGCCCCCGAGCAGTTGCCTGCTGCCGGTACGTACCTGGTCCCTTCCTCCACATACCTACATGGACAGTAGACACGGACCCCTCAGTGGCCAGCTTACCTAAGAGCCCCTCATTCTTAATTGATCAGAACGCGGTCGACGCGTCTTTGCCATCTCGCACTTCGCGCAAGAACTTGCAGCGACCCTCTGAATCCCACCCAATTTTAGCCGACAGACTTGCACCAGATAACCACGCTTCCGTCTGATTTCAAGATGGATGCCGAATCAAAGATCACGAAAGGTGCCTTGGAGTGAGTGCATTTCCCTAAGTCTCCTATTCTATCTTCTCGTACTAATCTCACGTCTGCAGCGCCATCTTCAACGACCCCGAAGGTGCCAACGCGAAGTTCCCGGTCCCCGTTCTTCAGTGTCTGCAGATCAAGCCCTTGGCTGCGCAAGCAGGTGGTGGCGCTGAAAGATACCGTATCGTGTTGAGCGATGTCAACAACTACGTCCAGTGCATGCTGGCCACGCAAGTGAACCACGTCGTTCACTTGAACAAGCTGGTCAGAAACTGCATCGTGCGTATCACTCAGTACCAGGCAAACTCTGTCAAGGGCAAGAAGTACGTGCTTTCGATCACCTCTTGTAAGCTATAGAGCACAATCTAACCATGTGTCAGTATCTTGATCATCCTTGGACTCGAGGTCATTGAGCAGTTCGGCACACCAGACAAGATTGGCGAGCCCCTACCCTTCGAAGCAAAGCCTCCTGCGGCAGCGAACACTACCATCGGCGGACAGAACTTCTACGGTGTCAAGCAAGAAGAGACAAAGCCCAAGCCGCAACAATCGATACCCTCTCGCTCTGCTGGGGGAGCGACTGGCCAACACGGAAGCAGCAATATCTACCCCATCGAAGCTCTCTCCCCCTACGCTCACAAGTGGACCATCAAGGCGCGCATCACACAAAAGTCCGACATTCGGACATGGCACAAGCCCAGCGGTGAAGGCAAGCTCTTCAGTGTGAACCTGCTCGATGAGAGTGGCGAGATTAAGGCAACCGGCTTCAACGAGCAGGTCGACCAGTACTATGATATGCTCCAGGAGGGAGGCGTTTACTACATCTCCAGCCCTTGCAAGGTCCAACTGGCCAAGAAGCAGTTCACAAACCTGCCAAACGACTACGAGCTCACCTTCGAGCGCGATACCGTGATCGAGAAGGCTGAGGATCAGAGTAACGTGCCCCAGGTGCGGTTCAACTTCTGCAACATCCAAGAGCTTCAGGAGGTTGAGAAGGATGCGACCGTGGATATTATTGGTGTTCTTAAGGATGTTGATGAGGTGTCCCAAATCGTCTCCAAGTCGACAGGCAAGCCCTACGAGAAGCGTGAGCTCACCCTGGTCGATGACACGAATTACTCTGTTCGCGTCACCATCTGGGGCAAGAGCGCTACTAACTTTGACGCCAAACCCGAGTCTGTGGTGGCCTTCAAGGGTACCAAGGTATCAGACTTTGGTGGTCGCAGTCTCAGCCTTCTCTCCTCGGGCACGATGTCTATCGACCCAGATATTCCCGATGCTCACCGCTTGAAGGGCTGGTATGACTCATCTGGCCGCAACGACACGTTCAGCAGCCACAACAACATGGCCAGCATGGGCAATGCCACTGGCCGCAAGGACCAGGACAAGTCCATTCTCCAGGTGAAGGAGGAAAACCTCGGCATGGAGCAACAGGACTACTTCAACCTCAAGGCTACCATCGTCTATATCAAGCAGGACAATTTCGCCTACCCTGCGTGTATGAATGAGGGGTGCAGCAAGAAGGTCACTGATATGGGCGATGGCACCTGGCGTTGTGAAAAGTGCGACGTGTCCCACCCCAAGCCTGAGTACCGTTACATCATGTCCGTCAACGTGTGCGATCACACCAACCAGCTGTGGCTCAGCTGCTTCGATGACGTTGGCCGCGTTGTTATGGGTATGTCGGCTGATCAGCTTATGACCCTGCGGGAGGAGGACGAGACCAAGATGGCCCAGGCCTTCGAGGAAGCGAACTGCCGCAAGCTGAACTTCCGATGCCGCGCAAAGATGGACACCTTCGGCGAGTCTCAGAGGTATGTCGCTTCATCTTCAGACTCAAGATTGTTATGAAGCTAATTTTTCCTTCCCAGAGTACGCTATCAAGTCATGAGTGCAAGCCCGATCGACTACAAGGCCGAGGGAGCCAAGCTCGCGGAGCTCATCAAGCAGTTCGGCATCAGCTCGTAGAGCACTGGTGTACGCGAGAAGGGATTAACCATACTGCCAGCGTGAAAATTACGTTTGCGTGTGAAGAATGGAGGTAAAAGAAAGGGAGATGGGTAGTGGGTAGAATATGATGAGCTATGAGGCAAGGGACCGGGGGTCACACAAATGTCAAAATGTTATACTTCAGCTGGAAAAGTACTAATGGCGGACGAGAACATCATTTCTCTCTGTTCTCTAGTTTCCGAGTCGTAAAACCCGAGCTCGCCCTGATGTAATGCTAATGATGTTGGGAGGAAATGCCTCGTTTCGGTAAGCATTTGATTCCCCTGGTGAACCTAATCTCGTAACGCCGGCCTAATGCCACCACCTGTCATCTCTCGAATCCATGTTGAGTGCAACAGCCCTCGTAGTATCCCATTGTCTGCCACCCTCCCTTTTTTTCTCATGCATAGAGATTCACCTCGCTTTCTGTGTCTTCGTTACTTCGTGAAAATAAGGCACGGAGCCGTTGTCGGAGAATGCCGACATCTCATCCTCAACAAGTCTGTGGAAATTAGTAGAGCTAATACTGCGTGACTCTTTCAGTCTTGCCGGAGACCAGACATGAGGTCTTCATCCTCGATAGATGCATCGAAGCCAAGCTCGACGTTCTGGGATTGGCCACCATCCTTGTCCTGACGCTTCTGCTCGCGAAGCATGTGCTTGGCGTAGTCCTTGGACGCTGCCAGACGAGCGTCGCTCACTTCAGTGAGCTTGTTGAGCGTCTTGATGCGCGAGTCATCCTTGATCTTCTTTTGGTACTCAGTGTACTCAATCTCCTTGTCGGTTGGGAGGAAAGTGAGACACTTGGTGCCATCGGGACTGGCCTCCAGTGACCCCTGGAGCATTCCGATGTTGATCATCTCCTGTAGAAGCTCCTCGACCTCGCCATCGGTCTCGAGATTCCGGGCTGTTTCGGCGCTAAGTGTCTGCTGGCGGATCTCCGGGATGCTGATCTTGTGATACACGTCGGCGAGACCAAGGATCTGCCATTTCTGGTAGGCCATGACGACTTCTTTCATAAGGGTAGTCGTCTGGTCGGTCACCCACGTCTCTGCCCCTTTCTCAATCTCGGCCTTGAGCTGTTCGACATTTGTTGTCGCGAACTGAGCCGCCACATCCGCATAGGGCTTCGAAAGGGCTGCGTAGGATTTTTGGGCGCTCGGGCTAACGTGGGACGGGAGTGTTGGTGCCTGGCCGAGGGCTAACAGGCCGGTAAGGATCCACCGCTTGTGCGAGTCGGTCATCAACTTGCTCACGGACGACTCTCTTGAGGGCCAAGTGACGATTCTCTGGTATGCATTATGTGCGTTTGCCCATTTCTGCTTGGCCGTGAAGATCATGGCAGAAACATATTCGTGTTCCATTACATTTTCGCGGGTTAAATGGTCTGTCAGTTGTGTGGAGAGGCTGATGTAGGCGGCTGGTGAAGCCGTCAGATCACAGAGATACTTTACACGAGACTGGTCCTTCATGCCCGGAAGGAAAACCCAAGGTTTCTCGATAATCGGTAGAACTTCGTCCCAGTTCGTCGTCTCGTACGCTAGCTTGACCACGGCGAGGTGGAGGCTCGTGAGCATAGCGGAGTCCGGATCAAGTCGCTTCAAGGCAGCAACAACGATCTCGATTGACTGACGCGCCTATCACGAAGAACCTCGTTAGTCAAGCAGCGTATGCCTGGTTGTAAGGCATATCTTACCGGGAAGAATTTGCAGTCCACAATATCCTTGACCAAGTCGTAGAAGACGTCACCGACGTAGCGAATCTGCCGAGCGTCGTATGACAGCAAGAACCGAGCAACATGCTCGCGGAAGGCATCGGCTGATATCGGCAAGGAGGCCTCGTCGATGTGCTTGAGCGTGTTCAGAATCGCGAGGTGCGAGATCGAGTGTCTGTCGGGGTTGACAATCTACAAAACCCCGGTTAGCAACACCAAACGGCCAACAGTAGGTGATGGCGGCGACTGACCTGGAGCAATTGCGGGGCGTTGGCCACAATAGCAGACGTCTGCTCCTTAAACAGACGTGTAATCTTTGTTATGTGGTTCTTGACGGTCTTGTCGTAGACTTCGTCGGTCGCATAGTTGTCGTGCTCGAAGGAGAGAAGTACCTCTTCCATCTTGCCAGTGATCAGGGCAGCTAGCCGAAGCAACGGAGACGCAGGGTAGAAGCGGCGAGCTTGCGCTCCGACAGATCTATGGGCAGACAAAGGATGCAGATTTCGGAACAGGCTATGTTGGCTTGGGTCTTTCTCGGTCGACGAGGGGAAAGAGGTGCCACGAGGCGGGTTCAATCGAGAGAAAGCCGGAGATTCGCAAATCCAGGGCGTGATTCAGGATGATTGTAGGCAGCCTCAATACGAAGCTTAGGTCGACAGTGGGAGAGAGGTACCCACGAAGGTTGACGGATACCATTGCTCCGCTGTAGTGGTGGGGTTGAAAGGCCCGTGCACTATAGTCGGTATATGTCCATTCGCCTAATCCTCGGCTGATTGTCTCTGCTCTAGGTAGCCTTTGATGAGTGGCCCCCTGCAAGCTCTCGTCCCCTCTGCCTCTTGCTATCCTTTTATCCCTTTCCATCACTTTCTTCTTCTCTGGAGTACTTAGCTAATGTGAAGTTGTAGTAACAATTGGAAGATAAACCCAAGAGAAATGAGGAAAGAACGGTGTTTAATGCATTGCCTGGAAGGAAAACATGGACGAAACAGGAACTAACAGATAACTTGATGAGCGAGTAGCTAAGAGATAATCCAAATAACAATCAACGAGTTGAATTGCGTATTACGGCAATGTACTTTCACACAACACTCTTGCTCACAGTCTAGGTCCATGATGGATCAGGACTTGGGTATAAACAACACTGTTATCGTGAAGTTTTTACAGAGAGTTTGGGACTAAGACCATCGAAGTGACTGTTTCTCGCGATTTATCTTAGTTTCAGAGGAATTTGGGGAACCTGGTCCGTTACCCCGCCCCCACCATGGATACTCGAAAAAACATTTCGCGATAGGGATTCAGACTCATCCCACCATCGCGACGACTGACCCGAAAATATCGCGCGAATTTCAGCAGTACGTTGGTTCAGGACCCCAAGTTGGAGGGCGCTAAGTGGTTGCCAGTTCTACATTTTCTGATATTGAACATAGAATTTTTCTTCGCTTCGAATTTCAGTTGCTGTTCATCAGACTCACTATCTACAATGCCTCTCCCTAACACGGTTGAGCTGCCCGCTGGCTTCGACGCCCACGTCCACCTGCGTGATGGCGACATGTGCAAGGTTTGTCGACACGTAGCATTCTGAGAAAATCTTGAATACGTCAACTGACCAGTTCGCCCAGATCGTTGCTCCGACTGTCCGGCAGGGTGGAGTGAACCAGGTAAGTCGCACGAGCACAGATATGGCACTTTCGTCACTAACACCTTCGCAGGCCCTAATCATGCCCAACCTGGCGCCTACCCCCGTGACTACCGTCAAGATGGCCCTGGACTACTCCGCCCGAATCAAGCAGGCCATGGGAAAGGACGAGGTCGACCTGCTCATGACCCTCTACCTCCACCCAGACGTCACCCCTGACACCATTAGAGAAGCGAAGAAGGCCGGCATTGCCGCTGTCAAGAGGTTTGTTACACCCTCACGTCCGTCCGATTATCGTTTTGCTTCGGCCACCGTTTCTAATCCGTGCTTAGTTATCCCGCTGGCGTCACGACCAACAGCTCCGCCGGCGTCGTGGACTACGACGCCTTCCACGAGGTCTTCGAGACCATGGAAGAGGTCGACCTCATCCTGTGCCTTCACGGCGAGTGCCCGTCCCACGCCGGCAGTGACATCACGACTCTGAATGCCGAGTCTAAGGTGAGTAGACGGACCCGGAAGTGTGTTCCATCTAGATATATCCGCTGATGGCCCACTCCAGTTTCTTCCCACGCTCAAGGCACTCCATGCCAAGTACCCTAAGCTGAGGATCAGTAAGCCGAACTCACTACAGTGCCTGAGCAGGACATGACTGATCTTTGTTTTAGTCCTCGAGCACTGCACAACCGCCGAGGCTGTTGAGGCTGTCAAGTCATGGTAATGCCAAAGAGCCCCCTAATTGATGTGAGCTTTGAAGTAACGGTAACTCCAGTGGCCCCAACGTCTCTGGCACGATCACATGGTACGCTTCCTGAACCTAGACTCCACAACAAGAAATTGATGCTTGATTCACAGCCACCACCTCTTCATCACCATCGACGATGTCGTCGGAGACGCGGTATGACCGAAAATACCCCTGTTACCTAGAATCCATGAGACTAATATCAGGACCTTACAGCTGAACTTCTGCAAACCCGTTGCCAAGGTGAGATTACGGCTCCCCACTTCGCCGTACTCGTTCACATCAGAACGCGGACTGACCACCCACCACAGCTCCCCACCGATCGCAAAGCCCTACTCAACGCCGTCGCCCACAGCAACGGCAAGTTCTTCCTCGGCACCGACTCGGCCCCGCACCCCATCACCTCAAAGACAGGCCCATCCAAGGCTGCCGCCGGCGTCTTCACTCAGCCCTATGCCTTGCAGTACCTCCTCGCAGCCCTTGACGAGGCGGTCGCCCGCGGCGAGCTCCGGGACGAGGACATCACCCAGGAACGCCTTGAGGGCTTCGTCAGCGGCTACGGCCGCAAGTTCTACGGCACCGAGGATGTCCGCAAGGAGCGCGTCCGCCTCACACGCGGCGGCGCCGTTGTCAACCAGACGTTCGAGGGCGCGGGTATCCAGGTCGTACCCTTCCGTGCGGGTAAGGAGACTTGGGGCCTGGAGTGGCTGTAGGTGACTTGGTGAGGGGAAGCTCCTCCTATGGAGAGGCAAGTAAAAGGTGGTGGCATCTCAGCACAATATTGTGATTGATTCGATATTCGTCGGCCTCCCCACCATTGCTGGCTCGTGTCTTCTATAATCAATACTATCTCTCAAGCCTGAAAAGTTGAATGCCCTGTCAACACCCCTAGTCTCTCATACCTCATGTCTCATTCCGTCTTCATCGTGCCCGTACCAAATAAACCCCTCACCCAAAAGGAGCTTGTGCCAACCGTTTGACTCTAGTACGAATCGTGCTTGAGGTTATCTTCCTTGTCGTCAAAGTTCATCTCGAGGGAGCTCAGCAGCGCAAGATTGGTCGCTGTGTTGAACTTGCTCAGGTTCTGATGGCACATCTGACTCTGCCCGGGTGTCTGCTTCGAAGGCGGACCAATCGGGCCCCATACGCAGGAGGGAGTAGGGGAATCGGCATTCTGCTGGTACGCAGAACGCGGCTCTGCTTCTCAAATTAGCTCGAAGGCTCCGACACGGGGGGGAGTCAGCAACAGCTACCAGCAGAGGTTCTGTATCCTGCAGTCTGTCTTGGGGACGGCATTGAGCTCATCTGTCCTTGAGGCACAAGCTTGAGCCCCTCGACCCTCCTCCAAGACTGCGAGGCTCGCGCCAGGCCAATGTGACCCTTTTCACTCTTGATGGGCGAAGCGAAACCACTTTGTGGTTGTTGTCGAGCATCGAAGAAGGCTTCAGAACTGTGGTTCGGCTCCAAGAGTGTCTGGGACTGCTGCCGCTGCAGCTCGGCCTGCTGCTTCTTCCACCATGCCGGCAGTCCGTGAAACAGACCCAGAGAGTTCTGGGTTGCCTTGTCGAGCGGCATCTCGTGCTTGTACTTGCATCCCTGCTGCGTAAAGGCGCAAACGCCCTCGTGAACCCACTTGTCGCAATAGATCTTGGGCTTCTTTGGCGGTGTGGGAGAGGAAGCCACAATGTGATCGATTCTTCTCTACAGCGTCACAAATATTCCTGTCAGTGGAAAAGCACCTGATTTTACGGATAGAAAAGCACGATGAAAAAGGGGATCGAAAGAAACACGGTGAGCATTACCTGAAGAGCATCAGAAACTGGTGCCGGTGATGGTGGAGGGGTCTGATGCGTTCAGCGCCAACGATCTGGTGCTTGACAAGAGATGGCAAGGACGAAGAAAACGCGCATACCTTGAAAGCAACTGACTGGAGAAGATTTCCAGACAGACCATGGGGGTCCGATCCCCGAGGGAGTGGAAGAACAAGCATGCCGTCCACACTGTCCTGTACGGCAGGGATGCCGGCCAGGGGTGGAAGTAAGTCGGCCGGGATGAGTCGGGTGAAGTTGCCATTGCCGCGATCCAAGCAGTAGGCGTAGAAGCCCGTCGTGTCCACACCTGCCTCCCTGCCCATCTGACGCTCCGGCATCTGTGATTCCATCGACATGTATTCGGGGCCGCTGGCCGAGCTGAGCGAGTGGTAGTGCCCCTGGGCGTGACCCCGACCAGCTCCCGCACCATAACCCCCGCGCCAGTTTGCGGCATCGACACGACGAGACGCCACGCAGTTGGTCTCCTCGATGTGGTAGGTGGACGGCCGGAACATTGCGGATGGATTCTTGTAGTAGCCTTGCTGAGCATCCATGTGGAGAGACCGAGAGTTGCCGCGTACTCCCAGGTCGGAGAAGGCGAGCGACACGGTTGAGTCGAAATCAGGCGTGGTATTTCGTGTAGAGCTTCGGGAGCCAGCTGGAGAATAAGATTGGTCGGATGAGGAATGGTTCAAGTTCGATTCCATTCTGTGACAGGAAGTGAGAAGAAGAACGAGAGAAGTAGAGTGAGCAGCGGCAACCGTGGCAGTGAAGGAAGGGGAAAAGTCGAAAAAGGTCCAGACCAGGAGGGCACGGAAGATAAATGGAGGATTTGGGCCACCTTGCAAACGGCGAGGGAGGGCAGCGCTCTGTAACAACCCTCAATGCCGTTGACCGTGATGATTACGTCCGGCGCGTCAAAACGGGCCTCCTCTCTGCCTCAAAGACGACTTTGACGCCGTCTGCTGCGTGCAGGATGGATGGGGATTGCAGACCAAGGCGCCAAAGACTCAGACATGAGACCCTGATGCCTTGGACGCGAAGGTCTTCAAGCAACAGAAGCTAGGGTGAGGGGGGAAAGTTATTCGTTGCTATCGTCGTTTGCTCGACCAAAATAAGATCCGCTGCATTCACGCGGTTAGCTGCAGTCTTGGTTCTGTACCTCAGCACGTGACAAACAGCTGTCATCTACGGTTGAACAAGCCCAACAGAGCGTAACCATGTGGCCTGCTTCAAGGAGCTTCATAGTAGGGCAAAGTTAGTCTAGTATTTTGCCCTGTCCGTTGTCTGTAAGTCTCATACTCTATGCCAATCGCGCACGTATCAGTGTCGACCAGGGTACTAGCCGAGATCGTGTCTCGCCACCCGAATAATGGGTTTCCTCCCAACGATACCAAGTCCCAGAGGCATGCATCCCATTGCCAGTCCTCCTAGTAACCTCGAATGTAGGTCTCTATCGTCAATTTCTTCGTGTAGCAATTATGCCAAAGTCTTCACGTCTTTCGTAGAGCCTTCGCTTTAGCCACAATATGTAGCTTCTCGACCAACTTTCGTTCTGCAAGAGGGCTTCTTGCGGTCAATGGCCAGTGCCTCAAATGATCCAGAGCCAAGCGTAACTGAACTTCAGAAGTAAACGTCGGGCAAGGAGCTGATAGATGCCGCAAGCTGCAGCTTGAACATGTGGGTGCGTTAGGGTGCATCTGTGACAAACCAAATGAATGCCTTGACGCTGTCTTTGGCCCATCTGCGCTGGTTGATACCACTGGACGTGCCGTGGGCAAGATGGACTGCTGCTGAACCACACGACTACCTTCTTGGGCTGTGGCTATAGGGTAGTTAGGTGCTACAGTCGTATTGTGCAAACTATCCAGCCAAGCCATGTCGTATTTCAGGGATTGCCCAGGGTTAGAGTAGGGGAGGTGATTGGAGTTTCCTGGCTGCTGGGTGTAAGAGTTGGCGATGGGCTGAGCAAAGGTGTTGCCGCCAAGGGTTTCTCTGCTGCCCTGGGCTGGTCCAGTGCCTGCGGCTTGGCCATTTTGCTGGGGGTTAAGTCTCCATTTTTGGTAGGTGCCTTGACCGGCGCTGGGGTTTTCGACTTTTGTCCGAGAGGTGGCTGCTTTTGCGGTGTTGTTCCTCGTGGAATTACCAATTTGGCCTTGTTGGATGACAAGAAGTTGCTCTTTGGAGGCTTGCGTTGGCGAGGTTTCTGTGGTGTAGAGCTGTCAACTTGCTGTCTCTTACTGGCACTTGCGGTTCTTCTTGTAGAACGGGTAGAAGCAAATCTGGCTTTACCTTTGGATTTATTTCCCAAAGTCCTATTCTCAGTATCAGTATCCGGGTCCTCTTCATCCTCGCCAACAAATTCTCCGTCGTTATCGGAGCTGTCGCTGTTATCAGCTGCAAACTCGGCAGCAACACCACCGCCATTGGTCTTGTAGTTGATCGTCTAGGATATAGTTGTTAGTAAGCTTGGCGGAACCATTAGACTCCGGTCTGCCTATTTACCTGACGGCGCCGATTACCGCGGCCAAGAACCTCCTTGTTCAGCTCCGCGATTCGCTTGGCTTCAGCCTCGCGCTCTGCCAAAATCTCCTCCCATACGTTCGGATTAACTGTGGGCTCGTTCTCTTCAGCCAAGATGTCTTCGAATCCAGCCTTGTCGTTGGCCCAGACCCGCGCAAAGGAGAACTGTGACTCGGCGGACTCATCCTTGCCGGTCTTTGTTTGCTCAATATCAGACCGATCGAGAAGCTTGTCGACACTTGCGTCATCGTAGCGGACAATGTCCTTGTCTTTCTGGTCGTCACTGAAAAGCGCAGAAGCTCCAAACTTCAAAATAGACTCCAAGTCGTCCGGCTCACCTTCTTCGTCCATGGCCTCGATGAGTACATGGTCAAGTGCCATCTTCTTCCGGCCAATCTGCATAATTTTCTCTTCGGCCGAGTTCTTCGTCATCAGCTGGAAGCAAAGGACTTTGTGCTTTTGCCCAATTCGATGAGCTCGCGAAATGGCCTGAATGTCCTGGTGAGGGTTAAAGTCCGGGTCGAGGATAATGACTGTGTCTGCTGTCGCTAGGTTGATACCTACGCCCCCTGCCCTTGTCGAGAGGAGGAACGCAAAGATCTCAGAACCTGGCTCGTTGAAAGCATCAATGTGTTTTTGCTTTTCTAGACTGCTGATCTTGCCGTCAAGTCGTCTGTACTGAAACCCGAGGCCATTCAGGAAGTCTTCAATTATGTCCAGCTGGTCTAGGAACTGGCTGAAAATAAGAACTCGATGGCCCCTTTCTTTCAGCTTAGGCAGCATAATGTTCAAAAGCATGAGCTTTCCTGATGCCGAAATGAGATTTTGGTGCATCTTGACAGGGTCTGGTGTTCGCTCCTCGACTGCCTCGCTATACATGAACGGATGGCAAAGGCACTTTCTGAGCTGCATAAGAATGTTGTTGAGGCTGCCACGCTCTCTCTTGTTGATCTTGTCATCTGCGAAGATGGCCCTGATTAGATCAGGACTTTTGGCGATGATCGACTTGCAAAGCTTCTCCTGTAAAATTGACATGGAGACAGGAACGATGATCTGTGCCATAGGAGGCAGAAACTTCAGAACCTGGGCTTTCGTTCTCCGAAGGAAGTATTGCTTGATTCGACTATGCAGCTCAGGCAGGTTTTGTCCACTTAGCTCCTCAAATTCCTCGTCAAGCTTTGCCGCGTTCTGAGTTGGGTCAACAAATTGCAGCAGGTTGAAAAGTTCTCGCTTGTTGTTCTGTAAGGGTGTGCCTGTTAAGAGAAGTCGGAAGGGGAAGCACATAGAGCGTAACGCCGTGTACAGAAGACTCTTATCGTTCTTCAGTCTCTGGCCTTCGTCGACGACTAAGCCAGCCCACTGAACTGAGCTAAACTTGCTCTTCGTCCGCTCATCCTGAGCAGAGTCGTACGACATGACTACTACATGGGCCTTGATGTTCTGAGAGCGATTCGGGAAAAGCTCAAACTCATATGCCAGGTCCTGTGCTTCCTTGCCACCATGGTAAGTGACAACTCGGAGATCTGGAGCCCACTGCTTGATCTCCCGCCGCCAGTTTGGACAAGTGGAATTCGGAACAACAATAAGGAACGGCCAGCACTACATGAGTTAGCACACCGAATGTCATAGTGTACCTATAGCAAGCACGTACCTTTGGGTCGCCATGGACGAGAGTTGAAATCAAGCCAACGACTTGCACCGTCTTTCCCAAGCCCATCTCATCGGCAAGAATGACGTTCTTGCTTTGATGATAGTTCTTTAAGATCCAGTTCACACCTTCAATCTGGTATTCCATCAATTTACCTCGACGGAGACCGGGTGGCTGATGGTCCAGTTCGATGAATTCTTGGCCCTTCCATTTGTTTACCCGCTCCTTCATTTTGGCATTGGGAGGGCTGTTGAAGTACTTGCCAGCGAGGTATTCATAGTATGCAGCCTTGAAAGCGCTGTAGAGTTCTCCGGAATCCGGTTTTGGCGGGGAATCCCAGACCGTTTCGTCGTATCCTAGACCCTGGAATTTGACGTAGATCTTGTCGACGTTGTTGATCCGGTCCATCTCATCCTCTAAAGTCCCCCTTGCCGTGCCTTTCACCTTGGCCTGGAAGATGACATCTATAAGAAGGTACTCCTGAGGGATCGCATCGGCTTTAGTGAACTTCAGTGCCAAGTTCTCGTCTGCATCCTTCCTTGCAAAAGAGGTCCGCATTACTGCGGCAGCGATGTGAAAAATCCAAGCTCCAGGCATCCAGCTGGAGTGAGAGTATGATTTGCCCTGCCACTTGACAAGATACTCTTTCTCGTCCTCCCCCAAGTCACTGTATGTCTTTCCAGCGTCAAGGGACTTCTTTTCGGTAGGTCGCCAGGCTACCAATGTTTGGATCTTGTCGGAAACTGTTCCGCAGTCAAGGCACTTCCAGTCAACGGAGTATTCTAAGAGACGCTGTTGACGAATGTCAGACAAGTCCGAGTCCATCTCAGAAGAAGGCAGATGCTCGTAGTGCCAGCCACGTTTGCACATAGCGCACCGGAAAAGGAGATTTTCGGCATTATTGACCAAGACAGGGTCGACAGGTGTAATGGGATCTTCGCCACCATTCTCGAGACGGATCTTCTCTTCTTGCTTTGGAGTTCTTCTAGGCGAGAATGCAGCGCACGAGCGTCCGGTACCTCTGCACTGTTGGCAACGATCGTGCCGGGGACTATTCCTGTCCTTCTTCTCGTAGAACCTGATGCAGTACTTGCACTGGAGAACGAAATCATCATCGCCAACCTTGGTGACAATGTGGTCCCGGGCTGATCTGTATCCAATACAGCCCTTATGAAACGACATAGAGCAGCCTTGACATCCAATCATTGGACCCCTGTTAATAGCAGGGCCGGCATTGCAGGACCCGCAAAGGCTGGAGTGAAATTGATGGAAAGGCGAACTTCGATTGACTGGCTTGAACACTTCCTTGATATTGGCAACCTTTGGCGCACCAACTGGCGCTGTGTCTTCGATGTAAAATGACTCATCATCCATGAGAGCCTCGTCCAGCATGTTGGCCTTGTTTCTGGTCGATCTGCCAGACCGGCGACGGTCCTCGAACTCGATCGATGAGCCTCGTGATCTAGGCCGCTGGGCGACCTTAGCTTTGGCTCTAAGACGCCTGGACTTCTTGCGCCGAGATGAAGAAGATTTTGGCAAAACATCGGAGGTGATGATCTGAAAGTCGTCGTCATCGTCGTCGGATTGCTGGCGAGGGGGGTCTTGGGACAGCTCGTCCATATCGTCATCGCGGGTTAAAGGCAAATGGCTGAAAGCCATGCTCGTCAACTTGAGCTGCTTCTGAGTACGCTGTCTAAGTTGGCGACCTCGCGACGGGGTATTGTTTTCATGATTGTCGTCTGAAACAACCCGCGAGCTGTGTCGGGTCCTCTGTCTCGTGAGTGTACGTTGGCGTTTTGGGTGACGATGCCCAACATCCTCATTAGAGTCCACGATGTAATCTTGGCGGGTCCGACGCTGAGTTGATTTACGTTGGCGGCTAGAGTGGTGGGGAACATCGTCCTCATCAAGCGCCATGTCAATATCGGTGTCGGAGTCGGCAACCGACCCATCCGAATTTCCTTGCCAGGACCTCTTTCTCACTCGGCTTGCACCAACGCCGCTCAATCCATTATCAGCCATGCTGTTTTTGAATCTCAAAAGAGCAAGCTGACCGTTTTCGTATGAGGGTAAGTCATCAAAGGGTATCTTTAGCTGTTAGTAGATGCTCTGAGGATTGTGTAGAAGACTTGTTTATTGAAAATACGTTAAGAAAGTGCTTGAGAATATGTTTATGTTTTTTCTTGAGCAAAAAAGGTACGATGGAAAGATAGGGCAGGAAGGAAACGCGACAGGTGATCTAGAAGTGTTGTGGAAAGGTTGTGAACCGAAAGAGAACGATCTTGGGTACTAAGACCGCGCGGGAAGAAGAATAGACGAATGTTAAGGTTTGAATATAATTTGGAAAGAGCACCCATCCAAAGGCAAGAGCAATGGAGAGAAACTCGATACTCCAAAAAATAAGGGAAAACACTTACGATATCCTGTCGACCATCTGTAAACTCGGCCTTGTACCACATTTCACCCTTAGGGCCTGTGACCTTTTCCATGACCTCGTTCACAACGTCGCTTGTGATTGAGGTATACTGTGAGCGCTCTTCCGGCGACAGATAGGGGAGGACGATTTCGAATTCACAAGTACGCCAATTGGGTCTCTGCAGTTCGGTATCTTCTGTCTCGGGGCCATCTGCCAACCCGGTTGTCGGCCTGACAGCGGCTTCGGAGACCGGACATGCCTCGTCGACTTCAACAGAGGGAATGTGCTCATCATGATTGATATCGGTTTCCTGCGAAGCCTGCGCGTCTTCAATTGTTATAGTCTCGTCGGCAACGGTGTCGTCAGCCGTGGTTTCGCCGACCAACCCTTTGTCTGCCGTGGTCTCGGTGGGGTTTTCGTGGCACATGTTCTCGCCGATAGAAATATCCATCTCGTCGGGTTCGTGGAGTTCGTTGGAAGCGCCAAGGTCAGAGTTGTCGAGTCCAAAAAGTGCGTCGCTTGAAGAGCCGGCTAGCGATTGAAGATCCTCATCGCCGTGGCCGGGCGGAAGGTCATCCATGATACGACAAGTTGCGACGTTATAGGATCTGGTAGGCGGGGCGAGCGGATGGGATGGTCGCAATGGGGTTATTGCTTGCCTGTGATGCAAGTAAAAACAATGGAAATGAGCAAGAGAAAGGTGCCATCCAATACAATTGCTGCGTGCGTAATTCCTACGCAGAGCAAGTCGGCTGTCATGGGGTGGAGCTTTGCAAGTCCTAAGATGACCGTGGTTGAGGCGGGTGGATGGACTTCGAAGTCTTGACGCGACGATGCTCGGAATCGAAACCGCGTTGCTCAGAGCGCGCACAGTCCACTAGAGGAAAGTACTACCGGGACGCATGTACGTACCCGCTTAAGGGTCCGTTGTGCCGCCAGATCGCCCATTACACCATTGCCCAATCAAAGACCAGTGGATGCTGTAGTAGAGCTTTACCGCCTAGACCCTGCTTATGAGTACATCAAAGTGGCAGAAAAAAAAAGTCTCCGCAGGCAAGAGTTCGTACATAGTACACCTACCTAGAACATTTCCTCATGTTGCAGCCGAACAACACCATCGACAACTGGGCCCATCCCATTTACGCAATGCAATGAGTCTTCTTTGCAGATGGAGCACTTATCGCCCATTAACGACGTCGCAAAGAGCAACTCTCCTCTTCCGAAGCCCACTGCTCTCTAGTCACGCGCGCAATGCTTCGCTTTCTGCGATCCACCGCGGAATATGGCGTTCTGATAAGGGGCCTCGCAACGACCGTACGAGCAGGCCTGACTCTCGGTCGCGCCTGACGGATTCCCGAGGCCTAGGTCGACCCAGAGACGCAGCCGAATCCAAGCCAGATGCTTTTAGCGACCGATTTTCACGTGCCATCGGTGGCCGCCGAGACGGTCCCCGGGATCGCGAGCCGCGTCAGCACTTCAAGCCGAAGAAGGCTTTCCAAAAAATGCAGGAGATGGAAGAAGAAGGAGGAAGGAAATCGCGGAGCAAACGGTTCAACGACCCCGACTTTTCCTTCGGAAAGAAGAGTCTGGTGTACCAGCTGAACCGAGGCGAGTTGAAGGACAAGGTGTCGAAGCTACTGGAGAAGAAGGAAACACCCGATGAGGATCCTCCGAGGTCATCTTTTCAGTCTGATCGTCGGAATGATCGTCCACATGAGCGTCGAAACGATCAGAATGGCCGTCAACCTGACCATCGTCAGGACCGTTACCAAGACCGCCAACATGGCCATCGCCAGGATCGTTACCAAGACCGGCAACCTGAAAATCGCCAAGATCGCTACCAAGACCGTCAACACGACCGCTCGACACGGAGGCCGGGATTCACGCAGGACAGGATGAAATCCATGAGGGATGATGCGCGCAGAGAACTTGAGGGCGGGGAACCCCCTCGGCGGCGGTACGACTCGAGACGGTTTGAAGACGGTGATTCGTATGCGAAGAGTTCATCGGACTTCCCGGTTTCGGTCCAGTATACCACTGCTGCGTCGCAATTTCTCTTTGGTCGCTCTGTCGTAAAAGCGGCACTGAAGAATTCGAGACGCAAGCTCTACCATCTCTATGTCTACCAGGGCAGCAACAAAAACGCCACCAAAGACGATGACTGGATTCTGGCCTTGGCGGAGAAGAAAAAGATCAAGGTCACTCGCATCTACGAAAACGACCAGAAGCTGCTCGACAAGATGAGCAAAGGTCGGCCGCATAATGGGATGGTCATTGAGGCGTCACCACTGCCGCAGCTGCCGCTGACGGGGCTCGGCGCAGAGTCGAGTGAGCTGAAGGGCTACCCCGTCCATGTGGCTCGTCAGTCCAAGGAGGAAACCGAGATCAACGGTACCGAGGGCTTCATCCCCTGCCGGCCTGGATCGCCTAAACCGCTTGTGCTCCTTTTGAACGAGATTTTGGATCCCGGCAACCTGGGCGCCATTCTTCGAACCGCCCGGTTCCTTGGTGTTTCGGCGGTGGCTATCACGCAGAGGACATCGTCGGCCATCACCCCCACGGTGTTGAAGGCGGCAGCGGGAGCAGCCGAAGAACTGAGACTTTTCTCGGTCGAGGACCCCGTCGCATTCCTGGACGCTTCTCAAAAGGCTGGGTGGATTTCGTACGCAGCCGTCGCGCCGACAGCCGGTCTACGGAAGGACAATCGCCAATGGACCCCTGAAGGCATTGAGGATGCCAAGCCTCTCGCCAGAGAACCGACCATCCTGATCTTAGGAAACGAAGGCAGTGGTCTGCCCTACGATATCAGGAAGAAGGCGCCTCGTGAGATCACGATCCCACGCATGGTCATGTCGAGCTCAGTAGACAGCTTGAATGTCAGCGTGGCTACCGCGCTGCTCTGCAACGCGTTCCTGAGAGGTGTTCAGCAACCACTGACACTCACCGAGAAGCTGCAGAAGGATGCTCGTAAGGCCGATGGCGGAGAGAGTCTGTTTTGATAAGACGGATATGTAATAACTTGTACCATATTTGTACGACTACATGTAAACAACCATTTAGAATATAGAGTGTTCCTCTGGCAATCTTGATGTGCAAAGCGCAAATGATCTTCTCCGCAAATACTGTGACATTTTCGAGCTTCCGCAGTGCATGAGATCGGCCGAAGCGACCCATCGGCGCGGGTTGCCCAGGTGGCGCCACATCCCCTCACTGCGTAAGGATAAGCTACCCGTTGACCCCTGCAACATACAGCCAACCCCCCTGACAGCAGCGCGCTAAGGTCTGTGTTTCCCGTTTCCCGTGGGCTCTGGGCCTCTGGGTGACGTCTTTTTGGCAACTGTCATCCGGCCCCAGCCCCCCGGAAGATCCCTGGTCCAGACGGTACGTACCCAGCCAGACGGGACTAGGCGGTAGAGGTACAGGTAGTCGGCCGTTGTTCAAAGGAAGTCAACAAGCGCGCGATCCAGAAATCCCAGGAAAACAAGCACAGCAAACGGAAACAAATGCATTGTTGGTGATCGGATCTCGAGTCTGACGTGTCTCGCTGCGGGTCACAGACAACACAGTGACAACGGTCGGATACGAGAGAGGCAGACTCGGGGCGGTGAGGTGTCGCAGCTGCCAGCCTCGAGCGCACCCAGCTCCATCGCCTTGCAGGTGGGAATTCTGCGGTGTCCGGCTTTCTTGTCTCTTTCGGCCTCTCTCTCACTCTCTCGTTCTCTCGCCCAGCCACCGATTTCCGTGCCTCGAAACTCGACCACTCTCGCTCGACGCCTTACTAATTTCTCAACCGGTCATATTCGCGAACTCCTACATCCATCTGAGCGACGATAACCTCTTCCTCGTCCAGACTTGGCACACACGTCAAAAGTTCATCTTCTACGGTCGCCGCGGTGGCCAGTAGGTTCAACGGACAAGACGCGACTGAAAGCTGCCTTGCACACAAACCTTGGGCCGGTTCACCACTTCAACCCGGCTGAACCACAACATCATCGCCGCGAACAAAACGATTGATTTTCGGAGCGAGACGGGGGATCTGCCTCAATCTCGGCACAATGCGTTCACTTTCACTTCTCGGCCTCCCCTCTTCGCTCCTGCTTCTGATAGCAGCCCACGTCGATGCAGAGCATCCAGCAGCCATCCGCAAAATGCCACCAAATGCCGGCGAGAAGCTCCTGCCCGACGACCTCTCTTTTTCTAGCGATGTCTTCGTCACCCCGCTCTCACCCCGAGAGGAACTCGTCGCCGCCCGCATGGCCGACGACCCGCTCTTCTACAACGCATCGCTCCCTTACCGCCCGCCCTTCGCAGAGCACTTTGACAGCCCCAACCATGGCTGGCAGCACCTGCGACGTGCCGCCGAGGTTCTTCATATCCTCGAAACAAGACAGTCATGTCCCACAAACATGAACAGCTGCGAGAACATCGGCTCGCCGAACAAGTGCTGCATGAGCAACGAGGTGTGTGTGAGGGTCCAGGATCAACGGGTTGGGAACGTCGCCTGTTGTCCGAGCGGTGCTTCCTGTGGCGGAGCGGTGGGCGTATGCCCCAGCGGTACGACGAGCTGCGATGCTGAGCTCAGTGGTGGATGTTGCATCCCGGGTTACTTCTGTCAAGGTGTCGGCTGTAAGTCTACACAATAATGTTTAGATGGCCAGCATGATCATGAGCTGACTGTCCTAGGCGTACCCAGTCCTCCCCCAGCGCAGAGCAATTCACCTACCAGTACTCAAACTGCCACAAATGGAGGTGGTGGAGGTGGTGGAGGTGGTGGAGGTGTTGTGGGAGGTGGGGGTGGAAGCGGCGGCGGCGGCGGCGGTAGTGGTAGTAGTGGTGGTGGAGGATCAGGCGGCACGACAGTCCGGGAGACCGTCACCACCACCACAGTCTCTACGACGACACTCGCAGATGGCAGGACCACCACTGTCCACGTCACCATCATCATCACAATCAACCCCGGCACCACCACCATCACCACCACCACCGAAAACCCAGGCGGAAACCCGACGACGATTTCCGACCTTCCGACGACTTCGGGTGCCTCCGACCCTGTGCCCCCTTTCCGACCAACGTCGATCAACCCAGGCGAGGGTGGCGGCCCGCCCGTGACGTCTGCCTACTGTCCGACTGGCTTCTACGCCTGCCTCGCCCGCGCCGGCGGAGGCTGCTGCCAGACTGGCCGTGACTGCGCCACTACCTCGTGCCCGCCTACTCCCTCGGTCACCATTATCAGCAACGGCGTCACTGTCGTCGTACCAGCCACCGATGTGCCGGAGCCGCAGGCGACGGAGACCTGCGCCAGCGGCTGGTTCCTGTGTGGCGACGAGGGCGGCCCCGTCCCCGGCTGCTGTCCGAGCGGGTACGAGTGCGGCATCGCGAGCTGTTCTAGCGTTTCACCCAGTAAGACGGGCGAGATCCAGAAGCATTTTCCGAACGCGGCACCAAAGGCCGCGGCGTCTCTGACCCTAATGGCCGCTTCATTCATGTTTCTATTGCTTTAGATTTCATCGTTATGCATTGGGCGGCGTTTATAATTGTGCTTCGGAGGCATTAGGGAAGTAGAACGGGGAACGAGGAACGAGACTAGGACACACGAGAGATCGCAGTGGGCACAAGCCCTGCGTATTCGGTTGGCTCTGATGCGATGCATGAGCTTTTTACATGAAATCAAGATGTCCTAGAAGCGAGACCTAGATTACGATTAATGTAACGACCAGCTAAACGCTGAGTGCGGCTTCGTCAAAGATGAATGTCACATCATAAAATAGATACATCAGATTCAGCAACTTCCAACGATGAGATTCAAGATGATGGATGGATCAGTGTCTCTATAATGCTTCCATACATTTCAAATTACACACTCGCTTTTGTCACAGCTACAAAATAATGATTTGCATCCCCCCGTCCCTAATATCCAGCTTAGACCAACCATGCCACTGTTCCGCATGTTCCTCTGCCTAATGCAGCCCCAAGCGAGAACCCGAAAGAACAGAACTCCGTGCGCCGGCGTGCCTCGAACGCCTCCTGCATGCCTACCGCCGATGCGGTTGACGAATAGCATTAAAGATCCAAGCCATGAAAAGGGTAGTCCTCCCGTGGCGTGTCGATCAAAGGATGCCAAAAGATGCGTCCCACTGGAGACGGACCAGGGGACCAAAAGAAAAAGGCAAGACAAAACGAAAACATTGGCGAGGAAGGTCTAGACGAAGTAGGCGGCCATGAGACCCGCGACGGCCAGGTACCCGACGTTGTTATGCACAGCGCCGGCGGTGGACACGGTGACGGGGCCGATGGAGTTGGTGGGTGAGATGGGGGTGCGCGTTAGGGACAGGCTGACGGAGCTACCTCCGCCGCCGCCGCCGCCGCGGCTGGTCGACAGCGCGGTGCCGTTGCCGGAGAAGCTGGCCCCGCCGCCGGTTCCGGTAGGCCGGGGCGCAGAGGACGGAAGCCTCGCGGTGGACGACAGCCTCACAGAGGACGGGAGCACCACGGAGGACGGGAACCTGGCGGATGTGGGGAGTGCGGTGGTCCTGATGGTCGTGCCGTTGGTCACGAACGGCCGGGAGGGGTCGACGGGGAGTGTGGCCGTCGGTCCCGCACCGGTGCCGGAGGCGGTCGCGTAGGGGGTGCAGACGCTGGAGGGGAGGCGGAAGGGCTGGCTGGCGTAGACGATGCAGTTCTTCTCACAGGCGGCGTCGCCGGCCTGGGACTGGGACTGCCAGCACCGGGCGGGCTGGACGCCGAGGGGAAACTGGCCGGCGAGGTTGTTTGTGCAGCGGCCGGGCTGACCGAAGCCGTTGGCGTCGCAGCGGATGATGATGTCGGTGCCCAAGGAGTCGCCGGCGCAGTAGGCCGAGCTGGGGCGTGAGCAGAGGTACTGGCCCGTCGTCGAGTTGCTGGGGGTGTTAGTGAGGGTTTTTGTTTCGGGGACGGGGAGCGGGAGAGGGAGAGGAGAGGGGGCCGCGTACTAAACGACCTGGGCCGAGGCCAGCGCGGAGGCGGCGAGGACGAGGGTTGCCGAGGTCTTCATCTTTTTTGGTTTGGGGGTGAAGTGCTGTGGTGTAGGGAACGACGCGATGTGAGGGTTGGTGATGGTGATGGAAAGGGGTGTGGATGTTCTATGTGTGAGCTACAACAGCGATACTTATGTTGTTCTATGGAATACAAGTAGCGAAGGGGGGTGGAGAGGCGATAGTACCTAAAAGAAGGAAGGAGGAAACAACACTATCCATATATAGGATGTGGGAGATGCGCAGCCCGTAACGGCAAAGGTTGCGTCGAAGCCATCTTCAGGCACGAAGAGGAGAGGCTGAGACCCGAGAGGTTGGGGACGGATTTGAGGTCTACCGCAAGCAAGCAGCCAAGCATTCTAACAGCCCAACAGTCGGTTCTGCGGTCTGCTGGACTCGGAAAGCGAAGAGAAGCCCGGCGCGTTGAGACAACGTCAACCGTAATGGCGAAGCCGGGCTGGGCTGAGGCTGGTCGCGTGGGTGTATACGTGTGCCGTCCCCCAACGCCCTGAGAAACGTTTCTGGTCGGGAGACGGAGAACTTCCGCAGCCGGCTTACATCTCACTGCGCCTTGCCTGTGGCACCCCAGTAGGTATCAAAGATGTGTGAAACGGCGTGGTTGCGCGGCCCTTTCTCTGGGTCGTTTGGCTGCGCGATACGAAGCACGCGCAAGTAGACGGTGGCGTGTTCCACGCCGACGCGTGGATATACGGACGGACGAACTGATGGTGGTCTCCTGCTACCCAGATCCCGGAAACAAACGGAGACCAGGGAACTTACAGAGGAGGGATGGCAAAAGAATGTGGGATGGCAGGCCGTGGAACCCATCGGATCGTTGCGCCGGCATCGGCGTATTGGCAGAGACATTGACAGACATGGTATGGCTGACATCACGAGGGGGGAGGGGGTTACCCTTCCAGCCCCTCGCCCAGATGCATTCCTCAGGGGAAGCAGATCAAGATCCGGCCCATTGCGTACGGCGTAATCGGGTTGCCTGAAGCGGGATATCCTCGCCGGGTCTTTCGGTCAGCTTGCTCGGAGACAATGTCCGCAGCCCTGGTGACTTGCAACCCGTGAGCCAACTAGCCTCTAGCTTTTTTCCTTTTTCTGGATGACCGACACGAGACGAGACGGCGCGAATGGACAAAAACAAACAGTGAGACAATCGACACACGACGCAAACCTGGAAGTGGCCGGGGTTTGAACAATATGTTGCCCGCGCCTCCTGACACTGTCGAGAACGGCAGGCGGCCGGCGCGAACGGGGGAAAGACGCCCGAGAGAGAGAGAGAGAGAGAGAGAGAGAGAGAGAGAGATAGAGATTGTTTGTTTGCTTGCTTGGAACGGTTGGGGTCTGCCGGAATGTTACCAGCCTTACCCCCCCTGCAACCGAAATAGGAACACTTAAAGCCCCTGTCGCTGCATTCCCAGCAGAGGCCGCGTGCGCCCCACCCCGCCGCTCCCGAGCTCTGCCCCTGCCGAGATGGGCCCGCCAACGTGCCCCGCCCGGGGTCCGAGTAGGTATTCGTACACATAGTTATCTAGGTAGGTACCTAGGTAGAGGTGAACAAACCCCGCGTCCGCCGGGCATTTCATCCACTGGCTGTCTTATAGCCCGGGAAACACGCAAATCAGGCGAGTGCATCACAAACTGAAACTTCTTCTTCAGCTGACATGTTAGGGCTGTGTACAGACTGCCTTGGGTGATGTCATTGCTCCCCCTCCTTTCCGCTATTTCTCCAGCCGCAAGACACCGAGACTATCGTCATTCATGCATTTCGTACGTTTGCAAATCAAAAATTTACACCGGCACCAACGGGCACAACCACACACCAGGAATAACGACACCAACCTCCCAGATTTTCCGTTCACGACTCTGACCACCGACCACCGACAACGCCTATACATTCGGAAAACCCCGTCTGCTTGCATGAGAAGCTGGTGCCAACACCGCTGCGCCATTCGAGAGACCCCGTTCTCGTGGGGTTCTCCACCTCCTCTTTGCTTACAGCTCCTCGTAGACCTCCGTCTGGTTGACCATGGCGCTGAGAGGGCCGCGCTTGACCATGATGCTCATGATCTCGTACAACGCGTCGGCAGCAGCCATGGTGGTGTGCTCGGCGTTGGTGTCGTAGGCGGGCTGTTGGTTTGTACACTTAGTTGTCTGACGATTACTACACACTAGTGGACAATGACACTCACAGCAACTTCGACAATGTCGGCAGCAATCAGGTTCAAGCTCTCCAAACCACGCAGGATGGTGCGGAGCTCACGCGTCGACCAGCCGCCCGTCTCGGGGGTTCCGGTAGCCGGGGCGACTATCAGTACTCGTTAGCCACAGCCCCTCGATCGACTTTCAGCAGCGTCGTTCGTCTTACACGCAGGGTCGAGGGTGTCAATGTCCAGGGACAAGTAGACCGGGTTCTTGGTACCGACGCGCTCGATGATGCGCTTGATGATGCCGTCGGTGCCAATCGTGTCAATCTCGCGGGCCTCGACAATTTCAAAGCCGCAGTACCCGTCGTTCTCGTAGTCGCTGGGGCCGCTGAGGGTGGTGCGGATGCCGGCGTGGATGTTGGAGTCGTTGCGCAGCAGGCCCTCCTGCGAGGCGTGGTAGAAATATGTGCCGTGGTTGATGCTGGCCACCTGGGAAGGAGAGCCGCCAAAGACCTTGGGACGCCCTGGCCACAGTCAGTGCTGTAACGGCGCGTGGGTGTCTGGCTGTTCACGACTTACATGTGTCGAGATGACTGTCAAAGTGGATAACCGAGACCGGCCCGTACGCGCGGTTGATGGAGCGCAGCAGAGGGAGGGTGATGGTGTGGTCACCGCCCAGAGTGATCACACGAGGTAGGGTTCGCTCGTTCTTCGCAGGCCCCTTCTTGGCAGCATCGGTCGCAGGCTTGCGAGACAGGATGTTGAAGTGGCCCTCCTCGATCTGTTGCAGGGCCCAGGTGTTGTCGTATCTGGTGGCTCGTCAGCACAGCCTGACAAAGTCTTGTGGGACAGTCGGCCCTTACGATGTGACCGGAATATCTCCACAGTCCAGGACAGTAGCCCAGCTGTTGAAGGGGTTCGTGGCCAAGGGCACGTTGTAACCTCCGCTGCGACCTTGTAAGTGCCTCTTCTACATACAACGAGTCTCCCTGAATGCAAGCGTACTAGAGATTCAAGCGGCGGGAGCCCTGGCGGATTCCCGAAGGGCCGAAACGGGCACCGGGACGGTACGAAGTGCCCGTGTCAAAGGGGGCACCTGGGCCTTGTCAGCAACGTCCAGCGTCGGGTGTCCGTTGTCTTTCCTACCAATAAAGGCAATGTCGTATCTGACGTCCTTTGCGCCCAGGCACGGCTGGTAAGGCAGGCGGCCAAAGGTCGAGATGCCGGAGAACACCGAGTCGGCCTGGCCACTAGTCAGATAAGAGCTCTGGGCTAATCGTTTGGAGGACATGCCTGGGTTCCCCCATCACCGGGAAGATTGTTATACCAGAGGGACTGGTGAGGCCCGGACATGGACTTTTCGGGGTCGTCATGGTTACCGTGACCATAGACGGTTGCCGCAAGGCAAAGGGCAAGGATGCTTCGAGAGACCATTGTGCTGAAGCTTGGTGGTGAGGCGAGTTCAAGATGAAGCCGATGATCAGTAGGAACCCAGCAAAATAGTAAAGGGGAAAAGCCGTGCTTTTATGAATCCCGGCCTGCTGCATGACCCAAAGGTTTGTCAGAAGCAGATTGGCCGCTTGGTTCGACAGCTCTCCACGCATGATGGTCGATTGCAGCATCAGGTATGGTCCGGGCCGGGCTCGCAAGCTTATCAACGTTCGTTTCCCACACTCCGACAGGATTTCCCTGTGTCCAGACTGGTCAATGGGCACCACCAGATGCAGTAGCGAACAAACCCTTAACGTGTTGGTGTTAGGTAAAGACCAGGGCCGTGGCAGAGTCGTTGGCAGTGCGGGGCAGAGATAAAGCTCCCTCCTTCTCCAGTGCTATGATGCTTACATGATCGGCGCAGATGTCGGGCTCAAGCTTCGATTGGTTTAGTCGGCTCTCACTCTGGATGAGATCCCCCAAGATCAAACGTTCGGTACACAACGAGGCAGGGTCTTGCCTACCACTCGAACCGACGGCGAGGGGGCCTTCACATGAGAAAAGCGAACTAAGAGTCTTTGGACGGTCTCGACGCAACGACGCCACGAATAAGGTGGGGGTGGATTTAAGGAATTCGCCTGTGTTACGATGCAAACCCTGAGGTAGATAAGCCAAAATAGGTTTCCGAGATGCATCTTTTGCAGGGCCGTCGGCTGGGTAGGCATTGGAGAACTTGGGAGCCGTTGTAGTACAACATTGATTCCGCGGGGAAACGCCCGTCAGACTGGTACTAGGCACCATTGCCATGGCCAATGAGAAGTCCTTGGATTGGTTCATGAGTCGTCAAAGTGCAAACATCCGTCTTCCCCCAGAGTCTTGTTCAATGAAGATGAGATGTGTTGACAGATTCCTTGGAGGATGACGTGGGGCAACTCGCACGCGGGGCCGATAAGATAAAGCTACGGCACGCTAGCATATGCAAGCTGTGCTAGACGCTTACCCGAATAGGCAAACAAGCAGTAACGTCTACCTCGCTGCGCTTGCAGTCCGTCATGCACGTTGCACGTTCTGCAGGCTGTTCGCCTACGTAGTAGAGCGAACACGATAGAGATGATAATGCTGTTAGTCCGGGGACCGGAGCGGAGGATAGATAAGAGGCAACTTTCCCTCGAGTTTGGCTTCGTGGCATGACCGCGGCTTTTGGCCAAATGGACAAGGGTCGATCGCCTTGCACAACTGGCGTCGGTCGCTGACCAGCACCTCCACAGAGGCACATATAAGTTTTTTGCGTCTCCCTGTCCGGAGCATATAACATTCCACTTGGGTTACTCATTCGTTTCATTTCGCTCGCTACACATCAGCACACACCAGTCACCGGAACTGCCAACTGATTCGACTCCATTGATCATTCACTCCGAGGTGGCCCATGCCAGCCGTGACAAACCGAGTGGGCCAGGCACATTGTGGGTTGGACGCCGGGGCCCGGAAGTGCTCCGCTCCGATGATATGATATCGGCAGGCCGACGGACGCTTCCGGCAGACATATGCCGTCCCGGCTGACTGAGCCAAAGGGACGTTGGGAAACTTGCCACTGCAATCGCGGGAAGACGCATGGATCGAGAGACCTGACGTGTCGTAAGTTGGTATTTTCTTACAAAGCCCTTGAGTATGCTATAGGCGAGCATCGACTCCTGAGCGGTGTTGGCCGAATCCTTTCAGAGAAGGACTTTTCTCGATACTGAGCCGAGTAGGTAGATGGCTTATGCCGAGTGGCCCGCGACGCATCATAGTCGTGTTTTTTTCTCGTCTTCATGCAGCTACCGAAGTGGCCTCTGTTTCCGAATCTGCATGCGGTGCCATGCAGCGAGCCATGGAAGACCGGTGATTTGCCCCAAGGCTTGTTGGAGTCCATGCAGGTCTGAGAAAGAAGCGCCGGATGCCATGAGCCGTCCCGTAGCTCTGATTTGTCTCGGAGGGACGCGACCTCCCTGCACTCTGCAGTTGCACCGAAAAAAAACCAGGAAATGCACGAGCGGCCGGGATGCCACAGACTCGCGGTATGATCACGGACATCAACAGAACCCAGAGCGCGATGGCTGTGGCCGCCATCGGAGTGTGAGGTGGGAAGAGCACACCGAGGTGGCGTCACGGGAGTCGAGTCCCCGCAATGTCTTTGCTTCCAACATAAAGGTTCAGTGTTACCCTGACGTTCACGATATTCGTGTAATGTCAGGTACGCAGATGTAAGTCGGTAGCCAGTGTTGCAACCAAGATGGTGCTGCCAGACGGCATGGCTTGTAGGGCGTGTGGCAGGGCAGCTAGTCGAAGAGGGGAAGAAGAGGACGGTGGGGAGGGGAGGAGATAGACTACCGATACACGATGGTGCCATCCGTCGTCCGAACCAGTCGAGGAAGGGGGAGGATAAAAGAGAAAAAGGGGGGGGGGGAGGTGGGAAAGGGCACCAGCGGTGGGAGAGGTGAGGAGAGGAGAAGGGGGGGGGAGGAGAGAAAAGTCGGCAAAGAGTTGGCATGGCTTTGCAGAAGAAGGAAACCACGCTGCAGCACGATGCAGTACGATGCAGCACGATGCAACCACTAAAAAGAGACACAGCCTATGGGAGCCGGTAATGGTCTGGAGCACTGCGAGCTGTTGGAGGGTGGAAAAGAGACGGCCCCACTTTGGCCGGCCGCCTTCGGTCAGTGTAGGGCGATACAGAGCCCACAGAGGACACTCTGATGCACTTTGGGATGGTGGATGAGTTCCTTATTCGGAACTTCCTGGTGGAGCTACTGCTGCTGGTTATACGCGCCTTCCCTGCAAAGTTGGTGTACAGATACAAGTGTCACGGGATACATGCACCTGCAAGAAGAGAGGGGAAAAGATCAAACCGATTTTTTTTCTCGTGCAAAATGGAAGTAGGTTTTGCTTGGGTTCGAATGAAACCTCTTAGAAGATACTTACCTACCTTGAACAAGTGGCAGCGAGACTGGAGGGTGATGACCTAAGGTTTTGGGAGTATGTGTGTGGGTGTGTGTGCCTGATGGGAGTTTGTTCTTTCCAGCCACCCGATTTTTGTGCCTATCATTTCTTTCTTTCTTCCTCTTTCTTTCTTGCCCCTCGGTATCCGTATTGATTCAGCTCTTCTCACTTCCAGGTCCTTGGCCCGGCCCTGGGAAGCCCCGAATCCACCATCCACGCGGACCAGTCAGTCCAGCTCTGTCTTTCTTTGCGTGTGCCCGCCTCGAAAACGAACTGGTTGGATCCACTTACGGTCAATAAGGTCTGATGTACCTTTCGTAGTTCTGTACCGTAGGGAGGTACCTTGGACCGTCTCCATGAATTCTCCCTGTTGTATCCCACCAGAGCTTGATTGACAGGGCAGTGCCATGTACCCATCTACCGGGCGCGCCCCGCCATTCCTTCTTCCTCTCTCGCCCATCGCCAGCTTTGGCTCCGTGCTCCCTCTACCTACCTACCTGTACCTAAGTACCTTGTTAACCAAGTAGGTAGGCGCCTTGGGTAGGTACCTATGGTACCTGACCTTGAACCTCTGCACCTGCCCGCTCTATTCTGCTCTGTTCTGCTTTGCTCTTTGCTCTGTCCTTGTCTCTCTCTCTCTCTTCACCCACGGCGCGTTTCTCTTTTCTTGCGTCAGACCCTTCCCCGTCCTGCCAATCATCTTTTTTCTTCCTTCTTCCTGAATCGTTGTCCGTGTCCATCGTCTCAACCTCTTGGAGCCGTGTCCCGCACCCAAATAACGCCACCGTCCGTCCGCCGCCTGCCATACGAAGCCCTGGATCGTCATTCTCTCCTGTTACTTCCACTAAGGCCGGCCGAAGTTCAGCATTAATCTCACATATCGTCCCGTCTCGTCTCCTTGCTTCGGTCTGTGCCACTTGGCCCCGATCAACCCGCATCCCACATCCTGACCGGGCCTCATTCGAGTCTTTGCCCTCGCTTCTCCCTCACACACCAAGCGCGAAACCCCGACCCGACCTGCATCGTGACCATTCAGACTACTCAGCCTCTGCCTCAACCAAACCGGATAGTTCTCTGCTCTTTCAACCACAGAGCCTATCGTCTCATGCCGGTAGACTGAACCGCCTTGGCGCTTTGTGCCCCGTCCCATCGGTCCCACTGGTCGCTCTCGCGACTGTGGCCAACTGTGACTGCACACCGTTGGACCTCGACGCCATTCACCGACCAAGTCAGTTGGTTCCAACGTTCCTAGGCCTGCCTTTGCGTCCTCATTTCGATAACTCTCCGGCTTTCAACTTTCGCCATTCACTTGCTCTGCGCCACCCGCTGTCGGATGGCATATATTTCCGCTATTTCTTTCCCATTCCTCGTCTCGGGCTCATCCACGTCTATGAACCTCACTCTACCCAGCATGCAAACGACTTTGGTTTTCTCGAATCCTCGCTAGCCTGCGAAGGGTCACCGTCTATGCATTTAGCACGCGTCGCAAACCTGTAGAACGCACATCAGCGGCAGATGTCCTCTAGAATGACTGCCACAGCGACCTGGCAACCTTCCTCCACCATGTCGGCTCGACACAAAAACTACGCCTTGGGCTCGCCCGACGATGCCCTGGCGGGGCAGAAAATGTTCAAGAAGCACAAAGCCCTGCCGCACCCCAACAGACAAAGGAGCGACACCACGCGCTCTTACGAAGTACGATCAACCCCCAGGAAGTATGATCTAGTTGACTGTGTCGCGTCCCGAATGGACGCCCCGCAACAGCCGAGCCCCCAAACGCTGAGACACCAGCCGAAGCGAATAGGCAGCGGACCGGATTTGCCTCCGACACCGCCGTCACACTCGCGCACCTCGTCGAGCAGTCGCTCGATCCAGCCTCCGAGTCCAGCACCCGCTGAGAACGCGTCGCGAACGCCAGCGACACCTGCGCGTGTGCCTGCCACTCCTCCAAACCAGCAAAGTCCACCAACACCTGACGTAACTCCTCCACAATCTGCGACTCGCCCCAAGGCTGTTCGACCGATCCCTATCGGTCGCACAGTCTCCAAAGCTACTACAGCCGAGTCACGGACTGCCTCCTTCAGAACTGCTAGAGAAGAACCGTATTCTTCTGAAGATGACGACCTCCAATCGACTGTTAGGCCAAGCATCCTTTCTGCGCGAACTTCCCAAAACACAGTTCGTCGGGTCTCTGAACCTAGGGCAAAATCACCATCGCCGGTTGGGCTAGGGCTAGGCCTGGAGTCGCCCTCGGAGGACGCTACCGCTTCAAAGACGAAAAGCGATTTTAATGCCTTTGACGGAGAGTGGGCTTCGAACAACGAAGTGGAGCAAGAGTGGGATGACAACTTGGGCAGGACTGTGACGGTGAGGAAACGGCGCCAAGAACCGAAAACCGCGCCTCGGCCCGCGAGACGCAAGGTTGAAATCTTTGAAGATCGTGTGGTTACGCCAACGAACGCGACAAAGGCGTTGCGCGCGATATCTCAGCGCGAAAGGGCAGCTTTCTATGCCCCGAGCGAGATCGCCTGGCCCAACACATCAACCTCTGAATCCTTGGCCAACGGCGATGCTCGAAGGTTCTCTGGCATGTCCGCCAAATCGGCAAAATCCACAAGATCGAATGCCTCGACGATTGTCGAGGCGATCTTGGTAGATGCCCCTTCAATCCCGCAAAGGCGACAAACCCTCAGGCACGTGCAAAAGCAACTCACCCTGAGGGATGCAGGGTCCGACCGGTCTCCTGTCAGCTCCGCCGCGAACTCGGCTGTCCGGCTCGAAGGTTCCCCGAGGCGTCCAAGACCGCTGGCTCGTCCTAGTGACAGCCGTCACAACAGCTACGCCTCGAACATGACTTTCAATTCCGTCTCAAGTGGCAAAGCTCGCAGGGAGATCTGGAAGAGCGGTGGCATACCAGTCATTGTTGTTCCGGACCGTCGCTCATCCGTCAAATCAAAGTCCAGCAGGGAGCCGTCTTTGAGATCTACCAGCAGTCGAAGGTCCAAGAGAAGTGCAAGCTTGAGTTCAGCGACTCGTGCCAATGAACCTAGAAGCCACGACTTACCGACTCCAGTATTCGAGCGGCCAGGGCGGAGAAACCGGTCCATGTCGGAGCCCGATGGCTCTGATCAACGGACGATTGACTACCCACCTGTTATTCCGAAGCGGTCTTCATCACTGTCTGCGCCGACCAGCCGCAACACATCTCGTGCTGGTTCGCTTACTGCGGACAGCCTTAAGGCTCAAAACGCTTTGTTGGGCCAACCCTCGGGACATGAAACGAGAGCACCCGCCCTGACCCTCCAAAGGGCCACCTCATCCGAGACCGACAACGGTTACCATCATCGGGACCACAAGCTCAACGTAGATCATCTCGGAGATCCCTTTTTCGGCAAACGGCTATCTACGCAGAACACTCCTTTCTCGGCAGCTTCCGTGACGACGAGCGGTACTGCCCCTGAAGTGTCGGAAGCGAAGGCTGTGAGCTTGTATCCTCATCAGAATTCGTCCGTCCTCCTGGTGAACCACTCGAACAAGCCCTCAGAGGGCTCCGACGCGTCCCAGACGGACAAGGAAATGCTACAGTCTCCCCCAAGGCCCACGATAATTACTACTGGGCCAGACGGGGAAGGGCCTGTGACACCCCCACATCCGCAGCACACCATGGACGACGTGGACTCGCCACTTCGCAACCCTCGAGCTGCTCCCCCAGTGCCTCCCGTTATTCCTCCTGCTATCCAGTTCATTCCCGCAACCCCTTCAGGCTTGACACCGAATCATGAGAGAGAGCGCAACATGGGCAACTATTTTGAGACAATGGCGGATGAGCAGCCGCAGAGAAGTTTATCTGTCGTCCGCAGGGCGTTGGCCCGAAGACGGAATTCTGAGACGTATCCGCCTAAGAGTGGCAGACGAGGACTATTGACAAGGACCTTCTCTCTTACGCGTAGAGGTTCAAGCTCCAAGAGTCACTCTTCTATGGAAGGTCCTTGCTCGTGCCCGGACTGCGAGGCACCACCGCCCGAGGACGATCGACTCCATCCGCATTGGCGTCCTGCTTACGCTGACGCGGAGGATGACGTGTGGGAGAGGGAAATGGAGGACGAGCCTGTTAGTCAGGTATATCGGTACCCTCCGATCGATAATCGTCCGACTCTGCGAAGAAGCGTCAGCGCGCGGATGAAGAAGACGTTTGCAATCCTTCCCAGCCGTGGTGAGGGTGACTTCTACTCGTCAGAGACGCGGAACGGGCCCGATCGACGCACCATACGCCGGACGGACAGCGGCAACCTCCGTGTCATGAGGCGCCGGAGTAGTCTAGACTCTCTTCGCGACCAGTCAGCCAACCCCGGCTCTTGCATGAGCACCGCTGTCCAACGCGACAACAATGAGGAAGCCGGTCCGAAGAGGAGAAGACGCTTTTCTATCTCGGGCACGCTGGAGGGGTTGCAAAACCTTCCAAGACAAATGAACGAGCGTAAACGAGAGAAGAGGACACAGGAGCTACGCCAAAAGATAAGCGGGCCGCGCGAAGTGAGGGATGGCGTAGGAGACGTCATTCGACGAAACACATACCGCGACTCGCACCAACAAACCAACCTATCGATCCACCATTTTTGACCAATGCACGTACAAAGTTTCAGCACCCAGAGGATTCATCTGGAGCAATCACGCGTAATATACTCGAGGAGACCAGGGCACCAGAAGGGCGCAGGAAAGGGCTACGTGGGAGATATTACGACCGTTACGAACAAATTTCATTTACGACTACAGAATTTTACGACCAAAGACCAACTTCTTCGCGCCACTCCGGAACAAAATTTCGGGACGCGGTTGACTTGAAGACACTGTAACGACAATGATGAACTCCCTGGGCTTCCAGTACCCTAGAGAATGCATCATTTTACGAGAACACTGGGGACTGTTATTGTTGTACCATATAGAAATTGCTCGTGAAGATACCATTTTGCACAGGTTCAAGATTAAGGACCTCGGCGCTCTAGTATATTGATGTCCATTTTTCCCGATGCATTTTTGAATGTAATTTGTGGTATGGATTTGTACCTTTGCCAAGTCAAGAGTTTTGCCCTTCCCAGATTAGACGCCCAAACACCGTATTCAACCTTGACAACACGCGCGCATACGCCCGTCTGCGAGGAGATGCCATGCCCACAAAAGCTCACCGTTGGTCACGTCCCGGAGGTCCGCCACCAGGCGGGAAAGCTCCAGGAGGGCCGGGCGGGAACCCGCCAGCACCCGGCGGCGGCATGCCTGGGAACTGGAAGTTAGGGGGCAGGC
The DNA here is from genome assembly GCA_034509685.1 of Colletotrichum cereale. Lineage (NCBI taxonomy): Eukaryota > Fungi > Ascomycota > Sordariomycetes > Glomerellales > Glomerellaceae > Colletotrichum > Colletotrichum cereale. The sequence goes on along the minus strand of JASUDE010000093.1, from coordinate 16,844 downwards.
CACCCGGTGCGCCAGGAGGCGGGAAGGGCAGACCAGCCGGGAGACCGCCCGGTGGAGGGAAGGGCAAACCGCCGGGGGGCATGGGTGAGCCATTCGGACCCGGGGGAAAGGGGGGCATAGGCGGCATCCCGCGGCCACCTGGTCCGGGAGCTATAGGCGCGCAGGTCAGTTTCTAAGTTGCCAACGAGTGCCGAGAGAATCTGCTCGTAGGGGATTGGCAGGACTTACGTGGGATCATGCCTTGAGGGAAAGGAGGCGCACCGGCAGGCATGCCAGGGAAAGGAGGCGGGATACCTGTGTGAGCTCGATGTTAGCATGACAATAACGGGATTGGCAACGAGCTCTCTCTGTCTCTCGCGCGCGCGTGCACGCTAGAGGAGCGGGGGCTTAACCAACCTCCAGGGAAGGGGAAAGGCGGCGGGAAGGCCTGGCCCGGCTGGTTCTGCGGCAGCATGGGGTTATTGTGCGCCTGGCCTTCGGCGGCGTAGGAGGAGGTGATGGAGTCGATGACGGACTGCGCCTTTTCGTGACCGATTTCTGAAATTGTTGAGACGAGGTTAGCTCTCTGGGTTGCGTAGGAAAGGGTATAGCGGAGGAGGGTGATCGTACGTTGGTAGTAGTCGACGACATTGCGCAGATGGTTTCGACCGCTGTTATGCGCCTTTCGCACGCTCATAGAGTCGTGCGTCAGGTAGACATCGCAATAATCACCTTGGGGAGCCCGCGTTAGTTGGATTCGGAGCTTCGAGATCGCGCGGTAGGGAGGAGCAGGAGGGGGTCGTACAGAAGACTGGGACCTCAGGTTAGCTCTTGAACTTTTTGGAAATTGATGGCGGGGGGAGAGACTTACACTTGGGCATCGTGGCGGATGGCGCTACAGAGAACGACGAGAGAACTATGTAGCTTGAAGTTGGCGATGCGGGAAACAAGAGTATTGTCCCTCAATGATTGGCCTCGCTGGTTGTGGAAGGGAGCGTCGCATTCGCAATGAGAAAGGATGGGCATCGAAAGACAGACAGACGCAGCGCGCGCCGCGCCGGACGCCACACCTCGAAAAGTTGCAAGGCTGCTACCGCACGTGAGCGCCAAGAGCGAGGCTGTCACTCTATCAGGCTCTGATTGGTCCAATCACGGCGTATCCGCTGACAAGGGTCCTTGAGTGGTCCAGGCTTTCGAACGCGACAGATTTCCAAAAATCCCCAAGGTGGTTCCTTAGAGACCGAAGCTCTCCTATCGCTAGCCCAGGGAGCTCCTTCTAACGACCAGCTTTCGATAATTCAACCCACGCCCGGCTCCCCTCCTCCCCTCTCCCCTTCCGCCATCGCCCCTTCACTTCCACCGCTGCGACTGGCCCGACCCGATCGATCGAAACACTTGCGGGTTCAATTATCATAGATTTGCAAAACGAAACGAACGATGGCGCCGACAAGATCACTGCTGCACTACGTGTGCGGCCTCGTCCTTCTCGCCTGCTGCGCCCAGGCGCTCAGATTCGACCTGCAGGCCACAAGTCCCCACGAGGGCAGGAAGGAGCGATGTATCCGTAACTTTGTCGGCCGGGACACCCTCGTCGTCGTCACGGCTACCGTGGACGGCCAAAAGGGTGACGGCATGACCGTCAACATGCACGTATGTGTCCCCTTCTTTCTAGCTTTAAGGAAGATGGAATGCATAGAAAAGGACCAAATCTCAAGGAGATTTTGTGGTTTTTTCCAGGGGGAAAGGAAAACAAGACCAAAAAAAGAGAAGGGGGAAGGGGGGGAGAGAAAGAACACGAGCCGTGTTTGAATTGTATGGTTGACTAACCACGAACTGCACTCCAGATCAAGGACGCTGTTGGCAACGACTACGGCAAGCCCAGAGACATTGCTGGCGGAGAGAAACGTATTGTGTTCACCTCCCACGCTGATGCGGCCTTCGACGTCTGTTTCGAGAATATCCTCTCTGGCTGTACGTGCTCCCCCTCTCCTCGAACCCGACTTTGCATGCGCCCCCTGGTCGAAATGTCCATGATGGCAGCACCTCCAGCCCAATGCTTTGGGCCCTTCCTTGTGGAGCCATGAGAGCTAGAAGCTGACAAGAAGTCGTACAGCTGGACGCGGTGGACCCATGAGCCGCCACGTCGAACTCGACATTGACATTGGTGCCGACGCCAAAGACTGGAACGCCATCCAGGCGACGGAGAAGCTCAAGCCCGTGGAGGCGGAGCTGCGGCGCATTGACGAGCTCGTCAGCGAGATCAACACCGAAATGGACTACTTGCGCGCGCGCGAGCACAAGCTGCGCGACACCAACGAGAGCACCAACACCCGCGTCAAGTGGTTCGGCATCGGCACGACGTTGATACTCGTCGGCCTGTGGGCTTGGCAGATCATGTACCTGCGGGCGTACTTCAGGTTTGTGATCCATCTCCCTGCCATATATAAGGCTTGCAGCCCAAGTGGCCGTGGGGTTCCCACAAAGCTAACCACTGCGAACAATGCAGGTCCAAGCACCTTATTTAGAGTTCTTCGCCAATGGAGCAAGCAAGCAAGCAACCGGGTCGGTAAACGGCTATCCAAGACCTCAAAAGAATTTACGGGAACGACGAAAGACGCTGTGTTGTGTTGGGCGCGGGTGGGCGGCGGCGAGTGTGATGCCAATCCGAGAAAAGCATACAATGCATATCCGGGAGAGGGGTTTTCCCCCCAATGTGTATCAGTGTATACATACGTACCACGATCGCCATCTTAAAAGTCATGAATGAGATAACGGACATCATATCAAAACGTCTCTGAACTGCTGCAGAGGGGGAGTATGACCACTTGAGTGCAGCGCGGAGCCGGAGCGGAGGACAGCTCCGCTATTTTAGTCCGTGTCCGTCCACAACGCCGGCCCTGCAGCCCACCGCCCCTTGCTATGCTTCAACAATTGGTTGCCGCATGTATACGGCGGCTACGCCGGTATGAATAGGAGTGTACTGTCCATTTTACTGAAATAATTGGGGGGTAAAGCTCTTCGCCGGGCTGCTCCGAGTCGACGTGCCTTGGTATTGATCGACACAAGTGTCGCTGGCGCTTATGCTTGCAGCCGTCTATTGTGCTGTCAAATTACAGATTTGTTATACAACATCGTCCCAGGTTCTGGGGGGCGCGGTGTCAGCCTCCAATGAAGCCGGGTTGCCCCCTCAACACGTGCTCCGTTCTCGTGAATATGCAAAGGCTTCCAACGGAGCCAAGGGAATAAAAAAAGGCCCGCGTGCCATGCATGCTCCCCCCTTCTCCTCGCATCCCTTTCCGGCCGTGATGGTCGTGTTTTTCCTGATAGATATGATGGTACAACCCCGCCGCGGGACTCCTTTTCCCACTCCTACTCATTCGCCCCGGCTCTTCCGGCTCTCTTCAGTTCTTGTTGCCCGCCTTGTCGACGTCGAACAGGGGCGGCATGAAGCCGAGCCCGCCCTCCTTGCGCTGCTGGACGTCGCGGTGCACGCCGACGGTGCCGTCGGCGCGACGGCTGCGCACGTGAGCCCTCAGCATCTCGAGGATCTCGCTGCCCTGCCACCGCGCGGGGACGGGGCGGTACTGCGCCTTGAAGGTGCCGATTGTGTTGGCCCACTCCCCGGCGCGCGGCGGCTGCGTGCGGACGTCTCCGGAGGGCTTGGACGGGGCGGAACGGCCGGAGTCGATGGTCGCGGCGGCGCCGTCGCCGACGGGACGGTAGGACTCGGCGCCCTTGGCGGTTGCGGAGGCGAGGGTGTCGGCCGGGGGCGCCCGCGTCGGGGCCGAGTTGGAGGGGGCCTCCTCTTGCGTGGCCCAGTAGTAGATGTCCCAGTCGTTCTCGTCGAGGAAGAGGTCGTACTGCTGCATCTGGGCCTTTGTCATGTGTGGGAGGTGCTCATTGGCGAAGGTCGACATGAGGAGGTCGGACTCGAGGATACCGCGCTTACGGGACTGGTCTGTTTCGCACACAGGGTTTTCTCTTGGTCAGCCGCCTCTTCTTCTTCTACTTCTTCTTCTTCTCTTTCTTCTTCTTCTGCCCGGGGTTGTCTACTCAACCGACTGGCATAAAAAAAGAGGAGATGGGTGGGTGTAATAAAGTGACAACTTACAGAGGAGACGGGCGCGCATGGTGCGCTCGTCCTCGCCCACGCGCCGCAGCGGCTCGACGCGGAACTTGATGCCCTCGAACTCGCCCACGCCCAGCTCGCCGTCGACGGCGGACTCGGTGTAGATAGGCGGCCTGTCGGCGAAGCACCTCCGGACGACGAGGGGCGCGGCCTGGGCGGGCGGCGTGACTCGGAGGCGGCGAGCCGGGCGGAGGGCGCGGGCTAATGTCGACATCTTCGTTGCGATTTTGCTCGGGTGGTCTAGTTTCGAATTCCTCTTCGCTTTTCTGCCGTGCTGTTAGAGTTTGGGACGGGCGTTGCTGTATGGATGTCGGCAGAGAGGGAGAGGGACAGGAAGTGGATGGTATGAGTGGTTGAAAGATTTGATAGGGCGGAGGGGAGCGGTTCCTGTTACCGAGGTAGACGTCTAGACTATCGATAACTTTGTGTAATTCGCCTTGGACAAAAAAGGACCCTGGGATATCCGTTGACGCTCGATGGAGCTCGGACCGTGCAAGTGTGTACCGTGTATACCTTACTAACACTGTATGACGGTTCGATCTCGACAAACGCGTGCGGAGGTCGGCCTGAGTCGTGTAAAACTGATAACCAAAGCCTTGGGTGATTTCTTCTAGGAGGTGGATCGAGTCTGAGCGCACAAAGTGATTTGCCGAAGGGGGGGAGCAGCACAGAGCTGCAGCTAGATATGTACTTGTAATGTCTCACATTCTACCGCTGCCCCTCCATAGACACATCAACCTCCCCCACCAGATCGCTTAGAAGAACTGTTCCCATCACTTTAATTTCAGTTACCTTGTCGGACGAATATAGGCCAACACGTCCTATTATTGTTCGATTGAGTCCTCGCCAGATGGAGGGCATTCGAGCTTGTGGCGAGTTTAACATCCGAGACATACGCATGACCGAACGCGAACGCTGCTGTTTTCCTGCCGACGAGCAAAAGAGATAGATAACGTGGGTATTGGGTAACTGAAAACTCCATCAAGATGCAATCTGTCTCCGCATCCTTCCTAGAAACCCCTTTGGCGCCATTTCATCATAGCCATCAAGCAAAAAAAGAATAACGACAACCAATGTGCTTGTTTGCCTGCCCGATCCGTTCCAGATGAGTCCCGAGGAAACACAACTTCGAGCGGAAAACGAAATCCACCCTTCTAACCACACAAGATCATACCAGTCATTATCTCCATCAAAAGAAGAGAGCGTTGAGCGCGTCCCACGAGGGAAAAGGGAGATGCTCGTGTGTACATTCTTCTTTTACTCCGCGCCCTCTGGTAATATCCTACCTAGGCTGCGGAGCACCTCCATGACAGGCATCTGTTTTGTGCCAGCATTGCCCTTTTCCCTAGCTTCTCGCTCCTTGAGCCGTGCGGCGCTCAGAGAGAGTACCTTATCCGCCTCTCGGCCTGCCGTGTCGACTCGCTGCGAGAGCTTGTGTATACCGTCTGCGAGCTGGTCCACCTTGAACTCCAGCGTGGACTGTGTGTTTTGCAGGCGGGAGAGCGTCTTGGCACGAATGTTTTCAAACGAAGACGCTGGGTTGGTGAGCCAGCTCAGCATTTCTGCCTCATTCGAATCGAGTACTGATGCATCTGTCATTGCTGTTTGCGCGGTGCCTCCTTCTGGGAATAACGATGAGACTTCTGTTCGCGATTTCTTCAGCGCTAGCCACTTCTTCTTTTCTTCTTTTAGTCTGCGACTTTTTAGCACAGATCCCTGACGATTTATCGAGTGCGGCTCAGCCATACCTCTTGACTTTCTGTTCCAGTTGCTCAATCTTCTGTTGGTGCTCGATGTTGCGTGGGTTCGGCTTGTATATCACGGGTCTCTTCGGTCCCTCTTCCCGACTGAACCAGTCCGAGAATTCAGATTTCGTCGAAAAGTCCTTCAGTAGTTGCTCTTGGATGTAGCGAGCTATACGGAGTTAGCGGTCGGCTGAAGGAGCTCATCAACCTCGCGTCCAAACTTACCACCCAGGATCGTGTTGGAATCTGTGTGACCGTGCGGCGGCTTTTCCAGCAGTGCTCGTTCGCCGCACCAGGTTAGCAGCTGCTTCATCCGCCTCGGTTCCATGAGGCCTTCAGACTCGATATGCTTGTAAAATTCCGCGGTTTCGACCTCCCGATGGGGAATCGCGTTGTGCCCGCTCTCGATCAGGGAACTTGCTCTCCTGCCGCGCATGCCCGTGCTGCTCCGCCGGTTGCCGCCTCCCTTTTTCCGCATCTCCTTGTTTCTGTTGATTACAGGCGTATCACTGACAGGAAGCGTTATTTTCTCGGACTCGACTGGCTCATCCATGACGCGTGGCGTCCGTTGCCTCTCCACTTCCATTGGTGTCGCGGTTTCCACATTGTGCTCTTCCTCCGGTACTGGTGCTGGTCTCTTGGGCGGCTTTTCCTTCACCGGCTTCTCCGCCTTGCCCGTAGAATTACGCGTACTTCGGCGCGTCGTACGCTTAGGCGCAACGAACTCTAGCTCATCCTCCTCCACAGGCAGCAAGCTGGCGGTTCGTCGCGTCCGGGGCCTTGATGAAGTCGCTGCTTTGGGTGCCGTTACTGATGGTGTTGGTTCGGATGCATTGGCGGCCGCTGAAGCGCGTGCCTTCGCGGGCCTGCCTCTTCCCGATTTCTTCGCGGCTATGGGCGCGGGCTCAGGCTCTGGTCCTGGCTCTGGCTCCGGGTCGGATTTCGCGCTCTTAGCTCGTTTCGATTTCGGCCCACGCGTGAAGTGGAAGTCGCCATCTTGCTCGTCATATACCGACGTGGCTGCGCGCATTATTAGCATTATCTCCGCTTTCCCCTCGCGCTCCCCAAACCTACCCGCAAGGCGCTTGCTTTTCCTCGGCCCAGGCTGCTCGTTGCTCATGCTAATGACTTGCAACGGGTGACGAGTGCGGATGACGGTCGTCATGGATGGCGCGTCACAGAGAGCATGTAGTCGAAACGTAAAAGCCGGCGCTGAGAATTGGGGTAACGTCGATCGCGCTGCGAAACAGCGAAAACCGCGTCAATGAGCGCGCAAAGGACGGAGGGTTGGGATGAAGATCAAAGGTTTCTTGGTAAATCTCGGATCGCTGCGCATTCGGTTGGCGGGGAAGTGTCGTGGGTATCGCGTTTATCTATTGGGGTAGTTGACGGCGCGAAACCACTGGTGAGGTGCAGCTTCTCGACGATGTTGTTTACATGAGGGACGATTTACCCGACAGGCTGCGCTAAGCCATTTCAGGAAACCCCTGGCACGGGCCACAACCGCCGCCTCACTGATATTACGGTGTACCTCACCATACAAAGGTCGATAGCAGTGCAAAAAATATTGCAACTTTCGAATCACAGATTTCTATCAGACTCTCCGGTGGTGTGGAACTGCATCTTCCACACCGTATCTTTGTTATTGAAAGCTACCCAGCTGACTACACATGGGAGGGGTACAGGTCATTTATTTACTTCACTTCTCTTAAGGCGAAGACGGATGTTGTTGAAGTGTTTGATTTAGAGGCATTGCCAGTCATGCAGCTGTTATTGTTACCATTGCTACGTTCAAAACAGAAATCAAATCAGCCAAACTGGCAGCAGACGGTTTTGTTTCCGACTTCCGCCCCTTGACGCCTCCTGCATTTCAGCAAAACTGCCAACCCATAAACTCCTTTTGATGTATATGCCTTGCTTTCCACACCTCTCAATGAAGGGGGAATGCATTCGGCAATCCAAGCCAATGACGCCCGCCAATTTCCTACCTCCGGCCCGAGGAGGACTGCTCCCGTTACTGTACAGCCCTACCTCAACTAACCTCGTGAGCAAGTAGGAGAAGCGAAGTGATGATAATGGAGCGTGAGTGTCGTGTAAAAATAAGTTAAAAAAATTGATACAGTTGAACCGCGAGACCAGGCAAGAAAGGGCGTAAAGATTGTCGTCTCGACGTTGGCTGAGCACAGGCCAAAAAAGGGTGGCTGCTGCTAATTGCTCATGGATAAGACGAGATCTCAATCCTCTCAGTCTTCCCAGAATTATAGGGGTAATCGTACGACGCTTCATCGTTCTATGAAAAGCGTCACTGCACACCCTGTCCTGCCGCAAGCACCTGCTGGTTCGGAATGGGAGCAGCCATGCCGTACGGGTTCATCTGTGGGTTGAAGGGCTCCATCGCCTGTTGCATAAAAGCACCGTGGAGACCCTGTTGCTGCGTCACGGGGCAGTCCTTGTGGGCGAGGAGTAATGTCTTGAGGTTAACAACCTCCTCCCTCAACTGTGTTATCTGGGCTGTAAGAGCGTCGTTTTCGCTACTGAACAGCTCGACCTTTGACTGAAGATTAGCCAGCCATTGCTTCTTGCGTTGGCGGCACTTGAGGGCAGCAACTCTGTTGAAAGGCGTTAGTTAAATCCCGTGATGTGGCGGCAATGATGTCGTAGCTCACCTGTTACGCTCCAAAAAGTTCTTGCGCTTCTCTTCGTCCGTCATCTTAGACTTGGATCCGCCTTCCTCGTTATCATGCTTCATGTCGCCGTCATCATCCGACTGGCTGTCATCGCCATTCATATCAAGAGGGGGTGCGTTGTTGGGCTTGGACTTCTTGCTCGGGGGACCCTTGGCCGGGGGCTCTTCGGCCTTCCGACGGCCGTTGATTGAGCCTCCTCCAGTAGAGTTTCTCTTGCCCTTGCCTCTGGCCGAGGGACGGGCTTGCTCACTCTCATCTGACATGGCGCTCCCGCCTTCGCTAACACCTCGCACTGAAGATCCAGCGCCTACTGAGCCAGCACCGTTCACACTCATCCGAGGGGACGTGTCGATGCTCTGCGTGGGGGCAGGGGCAGGGTGCGATTTGGACTGGGGCTGCGTTGTGGACGCGTATGCGGGAGCTTGAGCACCGTTTCTACCTTGGGCAAGCATAAAGAGACCGTTTGCCGCGTCGTTATCATGGGGGTCGAATTGCTTGGCTTCGGCTTTCACAGCAGGTGCGCCGTTGGGCATGTCCTGGGGCTGCGAAGTGACCGGTGGCTGTTGCTGGCTTTGGCCTTGGTTCTGGTTCTGGTTCTGGTTCTGCGTCTGGTTCTGAGACTCACGCTTCGCAGCAGCACTCAAAGCAGTTCGATGGAAATCAATCGTGCTGGGCGTAGCACCACCGCTGGCAAGCTGGGCAAAAAGCTGTTGAGAGTTGGGACTAGGGGCAGGGAACATTGACCCGCTGCCACCTGGTGTCAAGCCGGTCCTGAGTGAGGACTCGTTCGGGGTCGGGAAGCCGCCTCGCAGGTGATGCGTGTCACTAAAGTAGTCGCTCGTCGGACCCGACAACATGGCCGGGCTTAGGGGACCAGTCCGGAGAGAACCGCCTCCCCAGTTGAAGGGCGTTGCGCCGCTGCCGGGCAGCAACGAAGAGGGCGAAGTCAGAGCAGCGACGGATGGCAATTTCGTACCTCCGGGTGTCTCTGGCGCGCCTCCGCCGAAAGACTGCTCAAAGGGGTTGGGCTCCAGACTGAGAGATCCAGCGGCTCCGCCGCCGAAGTAATCAGGAGTGTTTCCGGTGACGGCTTGTCCAGGTCGTGGAGGGGGACCGAGAGGTTTCGCGCCGTCAGCATCGGGCTTCAAACTCGGGTCGGGTTGCTTCACTTCGGGGATGGAGTCTGTCTAACGATGAGCGAGTGGACGGCGACGACGAGGGCGACGATAATCCTGATGAGAAAACGGCAAAGTATCGCGAAGTATCGCGATGCAGGAGAGATCAAAACGTACCTCGGCGTGACGGAGTGGCATTGTTGGGTTGTTTGGGAGACTTGGTATCACCCCTGGTCGAGGCATCATTCGGTGATGTCCCCATGATGACGACGATGATGTATTATACTAGGGGGAAAGAGGGTTGTTGACGTTTGTGGGGTAGACGCCGAAGGCAAAAAAGGTGACGGCAGCAGGGTAGGGATGATGTATGGTGGTGGTGGTAGGGGGAAAAAGCCAGATGAGGTCAGAGACAAGACGCAGCCAGCAGTGGGAGGAGAGCTTGGAAAGTCCGAGTGGAAGCAAAGAAGGGGGAGGGAAAAAACGCGATGGTCCTGCGCAACGTGGGAGAGGCAGGCGGGCAGAGCAAGCAGCAACAAACGGCAACGGGCAGGGAAGGGTTTGGTTAGTCGGTCAGAGGCAGCAGCTACGGTGTTGCAGCGCTCCTCTGAGTTGGGAGCGGCACGGGAATGGAGTAAGTTTCGACGATCGACGACGTGAGGAGTGCAACAAAAAAGTTGTCTCGCTGTGACCGCCAGCAGAATAGAGAGATTGTGCTAGGTTCGAGGGGGGGGTGGCAGAGCGAGAGCGAGCGAGTATCGAAGTGAGGATGGGATGTTGGGTGAAAAAAACGGCAGACGTCACAGGTCAAGTATGACGTTGCGCGGTGGTTGATTTTAATAATCAAAAAAAGGGCGAGGGCGCACGAGAGAAAAGAGAATGGGTGGGCAGCGGCGCACACTCCTGATACCAGGACGCCCACGCCCACGCCCACGTCCACGTCCACGTCCATGTCCATGCCCATCCACACACCCCCCGTCTTGGTCCAGTCTCGCTCGACAGTTTGTGTCCCGCGCTGTTGCGCTTTCTGTTGCTTCCTGCTTTCCGCTCCTTCCCCGTTCTGCGAGAAACGCTGGGATACATGTGGGTCTGTTTATACGCACTGTACGGTGACTGACCCGGGTAACAAAAGAACGGCTTACAAATGGGGGTTAGGCTTCCCCACACACACTCTCTCTCCCCCAGCGCAATCGCACATCTACCTACGGATGGATACTGTACACACAGTATCTACCAACGGGACGATGACCCAATGGCATGTTCGTGTTGTCTGGTCTGTTTTGACTGTCTCTCCGTCCGGGGGCCTTTCTTTGGTTTCTTGTTCGGCCAGCAGGTCACGTTTGCCCACCACCACACGCAGCAACTTCCGTATCTCTCTCCAACCTGGATTTGATTCCGTCTACTGCCCTGACATCGTTGAACAACCAAGGTAAAAGGTATACACACACCTTCCACCCACCCACCCACACACACACACACAATGATCAAACTCCGTCCCATATCGTTGCTTCAAGCGAAGGACGGTAGATAGCCTACCGGCAACGCGATTGCGATTGCGCACACCATCTCGTTCGGGGTTTTGGGGGAGGGGGTGTCGTTTCTTTTTTCTGTTTCTTCTTTTTGCCTCATCCGCTCCTCGACTGTGCAAATTTTGTCTTTTGCCCTTCGCCTTATCTTGATTTATCAGCTGAAGAAAATGTACAAGACTGTCCAGACCGTTGAATTGCCTCGGACCGTCGCCATGAACCCTGGGGTCTAGACGTCTTGGACCGGGTCTAGGCAGCGTCTGAGTAGACAGGCAGGTGATTCTCGCTCCCACAGTGCTTCACTTCATCCTGGCGCAACCCATTGGGCGTCGTTCAGCAAGCTTGCAATGCTGTACAGGATAAAGTACAGAACATGGACGGGTGGCCTGCTATGAGTAAAGCAACCGGTGCTCAGTGTCACACTGTACGCGTGCTGACCACTCACCCGCCATGGCCCAACCAAGGTGCAAGAAGCTATGCGCAAGTACGGTCAGGGGAAGGAATGAGGAAATGCAAGGCCAGGGTGGGAGGGGTGCTAGTCCGCACACCCCCCCGATTTACACCATCTAGCCAGTGTCTGCAGCCAACGTTTTCTACTGTGGCTGCAACTTCTCCATTCAGTGGCCCCACTTGCCCCCTCCCCCCCGAGAGACTGCCAACCCCTGCATTGATTGCATCACTTTCCTTCCTGTCGCAATCATCGCAACCCGCCCACCGGCTTTCTCTCATTTTGGACGTTTTGACTTTGCTTCTTTTTACCCTCCTCTTTAGCTCCGTCTTCCTGGTGTGGAGGTGGGTGTCCATTATTTCATAATCGTCCGCCGAGCCTCACGCACGGCTCGCTCCATCATACAAACATCCAGTTTCGCCCACTCGCTCATAGGAAACTCCTACACATCACTTCACTGCTACGACTTCTTGGACCCCCTCAACCCGCTATGCCCTGCCTTGTCTTTCGCAGGTTCTAGACCAGACAGCGCCATCAAACCATCTGCACCGTGTGCCGCGCCAAGTGTCTAACCATGCGGCCGTCAGGTCGTCTTGAGGAATCTGGCCCTTGACAGAACGTTACGGTGAAGCGATCGACGTTTTTGTTCCGCTTTCTGGGAAAGACTTCCCCTCCCCCGGCGCGACCTGGTATCCCAGCCGTGCAGCAACTGTGGTGTAGTGTATGGACATCTACCCTCTGTCGACCGCATTCGACAAGACTCTGTAAACTTGGTCGTGTCAGACTTTTGTCCTGTAGACGACCAGGCCTTAACGGCAGCCGCTCTTCCACATTGCTAAGCCGCACCACCCCCTCGACCCAGATGGCTGACAACGACAGCGTGGGTGGGCTGGCAGATGAAGGGATTCGACGCGACTAACATTTGGAGTGGCAAATTGTGGTCATCACCCGCCAATGAGGTGCTGCACAGCGCCGCGAACTGGTCAGGGAGGGCCCGGCATCTGGTCCCCGCCCCTCCCTCCGACTGGCGATTTTTTATTTATTTCAACAAATTGCGTCACAGCACTAGGACACGTCGGGCTACCTCTATATTGAATCCGTTCCGGAGCCTAGATACGGAAACGCAGAGCAGAATAACCGAGCCGTCTCCCCCCTTCCCGCATACCCCCTTTAGACAAGCGACCCGCCACCAGGCGTTACTCAGGTCTCAAGTTCTCTCTTTCTGTCCAGCATTGTTCACCGTTATGGATCTTGTACTGACAGTCCTCTAACCGAGACCTGGGTTGGTCACTTGAAGGCGACAGGCTTGTCATACCGATTCGACTACCTACTCTTGTCTCTGACGTCCATTACGTCACGGACACGATCCGTTTTAAGCTTGAGACGAGGACAAGTACGAAGATAGAGTTCTCAAAAACAACCCCAAATACGCGCGCCCGAGGCTACGGCTTCGGCCTGTGCGCTCAGAGGTACCGGGACGCACTGTCCTACCTCGTGCTGTTTGGCTTCTGTGCTGCGTTGGTGGCGTCTTTGGACATGACGTAACTGTGTCTCGTTGAACATTCTGCGAATTGGATACCTATCTGTATAGGCCAATGAGCAGAGAGGATGGTGCTGAGTACTAACGGTGTCGCCCACGCTTGTCGCCCGGCACGATCGGCATATCCAAAGGCTAACCAACTAACGGAACTTTGGTCTGCACGACGATGCATTCGCGCGTTCGGTTCGTGCACCTCAGGGCCCCTCTTATCGATGGCGGGCTACGATTTTGACAGGATCCAATAAAGGACGGTGGAGGGCGAGGGTTGTCGAAAACTCTCAGCGTCCTCCAGGCCCTTCGGAAGCTCGCAGACAGACCCACGGGCTACTCAGAGACGACGGATTGATGGTGTGCTTGGTTGGGTTTTTCTGCGGACGCTTCGCGAGTCGAATGGTAGCTGAGTCGCAGGTTCGGGACACGGTACGTATCCCCGGAGGAGAAGGACCTTGTCGGCAGGTCAATTACCAAATTATGACGCACTAGACGCGGAGCACAATCCCTGTGCCCGCAGCCGGTGGATTCTCTATACCCGCACCATACGAGCACATGCACTGTGCTCGAATTATTGCCTTTCCCGTCGCGTCGCGACTGTACCTTACTGTAGGTCCTGTACGGATACGGCAGCCCAGCCGTCTTGATCTTACACCCCCCCCCCCGTCGCAGTGTTGCGGCAGCATGGCCTGTTTACTCTACTCTATAATACGGCGGGCTTTCGAAGCCCCAGCAGGGATGTACTGACGGAACAATGACGGAGAAAAGCCGGTTCATTTGGTGAATGTGACGGCACTAAGATACGACACGCACTTCATGCAACACTAGGTATCTCGTCGATTTACCTGGTTGAGGCTCCCCGATTCCGATCTTGCAGATCAAGAATGTCAGATGGGAATTCGGATCCAGACGCACGTCACGCGCCGGGCGAGAAACACGCTCAATAATAATACCTAGCAAGACGAGGTTTATCGGCCTACCTAAGTAGGTAGGTATCCAGCTTGGGCCCATCGTTCCGTCTAGCTAGCGCATCTGCTCCACCGCCCATTCCCTCGGGCTGCCGCCGCAGGTGCCTGGTTAAGCCTCAACTCACTCTCGGGTCCCTGGCGGAGGATCTCGTCCGATCGATTCGGCGTCGTCGACGCGTCCCGTCATCGGCGCAATTCGCGTGTCGATGCTTTACCAATCTGACCCCGGTTGGCCATGTTGCTTCCCTACGTAAACCACCGCGGTATCGAATCCAACTATGCTTGTCGTAGATGGCTAGCTGATCACTCTTGGGAATCCGAACACACAACTTCACCTTTCAGCAGCGATCATGGCACCTAGATGAGCGGACGAGGGATGAGTTAATAGCGCCGACAAATGGCTGTCCGTCCCAAGCGGCCGTTCCGTCCCACCAATGCTGCGTGTCATGTTGTGTGTCTCACAGCGTGATCGATGGCGACAAAGTGCTGAAGCTGGGAGCAGGAGGCTATATCACCCGATGGCTCTCGCGTGTGGTGAGCCTATCCCACTCCCATCTCAAGCTACCTAATATCACATTCGTCTTTGAGCTATCCAGTGCCTACTACGCAGGAGGTTGTTTTGCCAGCGTTGGTCACTTTCCGCATTGGTGTGGTTTACAAATTCAATCTACGGCAGACGCGCTTAGAAAACTCGGTCACTCGGTGTACAGTCTGTGCGACGCGACGAAGAACCCGAAAGCAGCCTTCTCGTTTACTAGAGACAGCGGTGGTGGTGGAGAGGGAGGAGCACTACACACCCTACCTAACCTATTTATCGAACCATTTACGACCTGCAGCATACTCGTTTCAACCAAGATCCCTCGCAGCATGTGGGCTGGTTGCGCTCCGAGATTTCTTGTGCGACGTGGACGATCCCATTCTTGGCCCTTGGTCCCGGCTCAGATGGGCTCGAAATTTCTCGATGGGCGGTTTCCCCCCTTGGCTTTTGCATGGTGTTTTCACGTGTCCTGGCCCGCGTCCCGCTTTAGCATGTTTGTCACCCCGAAACCCCGGGTGAGTGAAGACTCTGGCCGTCTTGTTCGCCGCCATTCCAATGTCTGGGAAGACGCTCCACGATGGCCATTGCACGTTTCGCAAGCTCCTCCCCCTTGCCATCGCGTAAAGACCGGTCCCGGCGGGGGGTGTGATGGAAGGCGTTTTATCCTCACAGCTTGGCGGAAGCTCTGCGTTCCTTGAACTTGTCCAGCTTCTCCACCCGGAAGCCATGTCTCGGCGCGTGCACCCTCGCCGGCCCCTTGAGCCCCTGAACCTCCATCACCACCTCGTCCCCGTCGAGGCTCACCAGCTTCCCGGTGTCCTTGTGCGAGGCGCCCGTGTCGGCGGGCCAAAGAATGACCTCGTCGCCCGCCGCGAGCCCCTCGCCGGCCACGAGCGCATCCGCGGCGTCGACCCGGCCCGCGGCCTCGTTATACGGCGATGAGATGACGATGGCCGCGGCCTCGTCCCCGGACACCGTCGCGACCGCCGGCGCCGCCTTTTTCGCCGCCGACGCGGCTTTCTGGAAGCGCCCGACCCACGCAAACACCTTGGGGAACCGCTCGGCCGAGATCTGCTCCTCGGGCAGCGCGCCGGCGATGCCCGCGAGCCAGTGCGGCAACCACACGGCCTCGATGTCCGCTAGCCCGGGCCCTTCCGTCTTGAGGATCCAGTCCCGGCCGTCGGCGAGCAGCGTCGTCTCGAGCAGCTCCATCATGCGGCGGATCTCATTGATGGCAGTCGGACGCCCGCGCTGCATGGTCTCCACGGACAGCTTGCCGCCGACGTAGCCCTCGCGGTCCTTGAACCAGGTGCGCTTCGGGTCCCGGAGCATCGGCAGGTCCGTGGGGAGCGCGTTGATGGCGTTGGAGAAGACGCCGCCGTCGATGACGAGGGCCTCGAGGAGGCGCTCCACGGCGGCCTGCTCCGGGACGGCGGTGCCGAGGCGCGGCCGCGAGGGGTAGAGCCGCTCGAGCTTGCGGAGCATGAGGCGGGTGTCGTAGTAGATGTCGCGGCCGATGGCGAGGATCGGGATGCGACGGTGGACGATGCCGAGCTTCTCGACATCGGGCCGGGGTAGGACGGGGGGTTGCATCTGGTGTGTCGTGTGAGTACGCGGTTTACCGAGTGAGTGAGCAAGAAGTAGTGTGGCACACGTACGCATTGGACGTATGGGATGCCTCGGAGAGCAAGGTACCACACGATTCGCCTCGCGTACGGCGAAGCGGAGTAGTGATACAACACGATGTTCTTATCCTCGTCAGACGGAGCCATTGCGGACTGATTGAACTTCCTATCGCGGTATAGGTGAGATGTAGTGAGACGTAGTGAGATGTGGTGCAGTCAGTCAAGGTCAAGACGATGGGGTGAGAGCACGGCAGCACGGAGTCGAGACTGGGTATATGGTAGCGAGCAAATCCGTCCGGGTTCGGCGTGGCTCGTGTGTAGCGGATAGACGGGACCGTGATCGACGCGGTTGCTAAATGATTCGAAAGAAGGAGGCGGGGAAATACACCGGAGCAAATAACAATAATGATAATAATCCGGACGCGGCAACTTTACCGTTCTGGATGACGTGAGGAGGTTGATGCGGCTGCCGAGATGAGGCGAGAGATGCCGAGGCACGGATACGAATAGGCTCCCGAGCTTGGTACCCAGACAGCCGGGGTGCGATCGGGGGGGG